>JACXGI010002801.1:14747-69678 GCA_016801175.1 Esox masquinongy | reverse complement strand
TGTGTGTTTGTGTGTTTGTGTTTGTGTGTGTATATCATTGTTTCTTGTTAGTGTGTTCTGTTGGTGAGTGTTGCTTGCGTTACTGTTTGAATGTTCCTTGTTAAGACGCATGTTGCGCACTTTTCTTTCATTCAGTTTAGCATTATCGTTATCCGTTCGTTGTTTGGTTTTTTTGGTTTTGTTTGCATTAAAAAACCCACGAACGTGAGAAATGCCTGCGCCTGGTTCTTCGTCCACACTAAACCACCGCCGTGACAAGGACCCATATATTTCATACAGTATATTCTCTAAAGTAGTTCACGTCAATAAGTGTGACACAAGACCAGCACGTCGCGTGAGAGACAAACAGCATGTGGTGTGAGAGCCAATTATGCCCATCATAGCAAATAGAGATACATTTCTGTTTTTGGGGTAAAAAACGAGTGTTCGTCATAAGGTAAATGTGGTTTAAAATAAAACTAGTAAATGTTATAATTAAATGAGTAATGAATTGGTTATGGATGTCAAACTCATTTATTTGCCGCTAAAATATCAATAGTGAGTACTGGGTAGTTATTTAACACCCTGGGTCAATTTGACCTGCTAACATAATGAGTGGAACCAAAACTTTTAACAGAACACAAGGGTTAAAATTAAGAGACCACTGCAAATTGAATGCTTCTGTTCCTCACTCAAAACTCACTCAACTTTTTTGGAAAAGAAAGAAAAAGTTGCAGAGGTCTCTTAATTTTTTCTGGAGCTATATTTGCATTAGCATTAATTACCCTCTGAAAATACATTTTCAAACATTTACATAAATACCATTAATTACTGGTCAAGCTAGAGTCTCTGAACGTTTGTGTCTCTTTTTCTACTCTGTTTTTCAACTGTTTATTCAGATTAATTCTTCCACTACACACCCACAACCTTTTTTGGAAAGCGTTAAAGCAAGATCCCAGTAAGAATAGAGTATATTTCTATTATTGTTATGTTTTTTTTTAATATTACTTGTGCTTCTACTGTGATGTTATTGGGCTGGGAAACCAAGTGTTTCAACATCTACAACCCATCCTAAACCAATGTACTCTCAACTCAATTTATCTTATTCAGGTGAAAGACTAGTGAGTGACTAGGGAGATTTAGAACAAAGATATTGCCTTCTGGGAAGGTACATGTAGAAAATACATATCATGTCTGCTAGGAAGGGTGTTGTTTCTTAAAGGAATATAGACTGACGAGTTCTACGATGACCTTGACTCTTTTATCCTAGACTAGGTGTAGTCTGTGCCCTTGAATGAATAGGACAACATATTAATTCAAGATGTATTTCTATAGATTTACTCTTTGATGGTTTTACTATGGTGAAAACATCAAAACAGCAAAATAGTACATTTGCAATCATGTGGAAGGCAAAAGTGTTAAAGAAAGGAAATACAGTACACTCATTTTAGATTCTTCTTAGTGGCCACTTTTTGCCTTGACAGCTTTGTACACTTTTGGCATTATCTCAACCGGCTTCATGAGGTAGCCATGAAGCTTATTTATGCAGCTCCACCAATTACTTTTTAATTACATTTTTCTGGGAGGGTGATACCAAAGAGTTGTCTTCAGGCAACTGTCACAGTTGACACAGACAGAGGACAAACAGAGGACATTTAATAAAGGTGCTTGGAACTATAACCAAAGGAAACACTACAAACAAGGCAAAACAGAACAACTGAAACAGAAGGCATATGCCAAACAAATACCAACAATATACACTGGGAAAGGAGGAACTTAAATAGGAACAGTGATTAGGGAATCAGGTGAGGGCGATATACAACAAAACAAGTGTCCGTGATCCAAACGAGGGCGAGAGGGCGTTGGATTTCACTGGCAAGCCTGCCATGCCAGGACGTGATAGCAACAGGCCTTCACCAGATGAATAAACAGCTCTGCCCTGTTGAGCTTGTGCTTGCCACCTGAGAAAGGGCAAAGGAGGTAAATGGCTGAGTGGCATCAACACAGAATCGAATCAAAAACTGCAATTGTTCTTTTGTTTACAATAAATGTACTTTTGGGGTGGAGAGGGCGGTCCTTATAACTTGGGTGTGTAGTTTGTGTTTTCTTAAAAAGTAACGCAGCTACCTGCCTGAGATGTGTAGAAGTAGTTCCTCACCAACACAAATCATCTGTCATCATACATTTTCTTTTATATTATCAAACAAAACTAACAGGAAGTGCATCTTGCATTTTTGTATATAAGGTCATTATGCCTTAGGAATGTAGGACCAAATACTACAATTTTTCATTTGGCAAAAAATGTTTGGTGAATAAAATGGGGTGACTAAGTTTGACATTTTTAAACAGTTCCTCTGATATGGATGTAACCATCCTGTATCATTTGATTAACTAGTAAACTGAATAATTTAGTAGCTGCTTATAAAAACCTTTTCAAGTATTTCATGCTGATGATGTGCCATTATTTTGCCAGTAATGTGTTAATACTGTGAATGTAGCAATCCATTTTTGATTAATTTATTATATTGGTAGGTTCTGTTTGGTTCCTTTTCGTTTTGTGCTTCTGTTTTTGTACGTAGCCTGTTTTGTTTGGTTTTTGTCTTTTGTTTCTGAACGTGCCCTGTCCTTTTTGTTCCGATTGTTTTCACCTGTTTGTCGTTTAGTTCTCGTTAGCTCCCTATATAGTTTGTCCTCTTCTGTTAGCCCTTTGTCAGTCATTGTGTTTTATGTTTGGTTTATGTCCATCCCTGCCACCAGTCCGTGTTTTTGCCTGCCTGCCTGTTTTTCTACCGTTTTCTTGTTTTGATTTTACCCCCCTCTGTTCCACCATTAAATCCTTTATTTGTCCTTCAGGTCTGTGCTTGGGTCCTGCTTTAACGATAATCGTGACATATATACAGTGTTGATTATTAAATTATAACATTATCTGTTTTTATCAACAGTGCACTGAAACACCAATGCATTTTCTACTCAGATATTTCTAGTAAGTTTAACATGAAGTTAGTGAACTGTTACTAATGATTTAAAATGTTAATCTTACATTGACATTTACTCAATGTTTTAAAGTTTAGAATGATTTAAAGATTTTCCTAACATAGTCTACTGCTTGATATTTTGAAAATATTTTTTACAATTATTTTTTGCATGTGTATTGACTAATATATCATATCAAACACATAATTTAACCAATAATTTACTTGATATTTAGATAATTCCACCTTGCTCTGAAAACTAAAACTGCAGGCCAGTGACTTTCAGATCAGATTGCACAAGTTTTCTGGTTTTCCAGAAATCCCAGCATATGCTGTGATTTCTTGAAAATCAGCATTATATAAGAAATGTGCAACTATGCAAAGCAAGACGTATAAGGCCTTATTGAATATGTAATGTATTAAGAGTAGGTCAATAACATCTGTCTAGGAACTTGAGGCCAAAGGATAGAAAATGGACAAATTCAATAACTATGTCTCTGTCATTAACAAATACAGTCATGGGTGAGTTCACTTTAAAGTGCAATACATACTGGAATGTTAATTTTATTTAGGTGTGACTTAAATAAAAAATGTAAGCTGATACATATAAAATCTGGTTCGAAATAGTATGCAATGAAACAGTATATGTTTAACTAGCCCAAAAACTGTAAGTTCTGTAAACTTATGACTTTTAACTTTTATGAACTGAAAAGCATTAAGCCAACTGACTAACTTAATTTGTTTGAGTTTTTTTTTTTTTTAATATTCAGGTTTACAGTGCTTAAGAACCTAAATTAATAATGTAATACAATCAAAACTCACTCTCTGTAATGACTTGGCATATAAAGCACCACATGAATACAATTAAAGGATGTTGCATGTCAGCGTCATGCCAACGGCCCTGGGAGAAACACGCAGCCCGGGGCTGCGAAACGGGGCCCTTGAACACAGCTTGGTGGCCACTTCTTGACGGGACACATCTGCCCTGAATCAGGACTCATCAGGGGGAGCTAAAACGGCCCCTAGGAAAGCAGTGCTGGGAAGGCAACCGTAGGATGCTGTTCCCTGCCCTCAGGTTTCTGTCATTTTTCAGTTTTGCTGCTTTTTTTGTTAATAAATAAAATGTCATTTTTCAGGTTTTTTTGTTAATAAATGCACTACAGGACCCAGAACGCTGGCAGCATGTCTGTTCCCTGTGTCTCACTCCATTACATGGGACACTGTCTGAACTGTATTAGCTAGTCTAGGGGGTTTAGGGTGGGGTTTTAGTGAGTATGAGGAGACGACACAAACATACAATGGACCGGCAAGTTTAAAGGGGGAATGTTTCAGGCACTCAGGAAAACCTTTGTAAAAACTATCTGGAACATTAGATTTAAAACATTAACAGCAGAAAACTCTCACAAATGGACCATTTAAGGAGATGTTAATTCCTCCTCAACCCACGATCGCCAGATTACATACAGAGCAATGGAACTCCCCTCCCTGCAGCCCCCATGAAGGAGAAGACTATGGCAACAGGACCAAAGGCCTAACGAACAACCAGGTTTTGAACACAGAAATCAATGTTATTTTAGTATGTTGCAAACGTTTTATAAAAGTAACAAGCCTGCGTTTCAGTGCTGTATCGTAATACAGTCACAAATAAATAGGTATACTGGGCTTCCGCTATCACGTTGGGGTGCACAGTGCCATTTACCCGTGACTATAATCAGGACACAGCACTGCCTCTTGTGCCTTATTTCTTAATTCAACTAAACCCAACCAGCAAGGTAGAAATCTGAGCAAGGCATATTTATTTTTCCTAATATCTCCCAGGATGTTGAAATGTTCTATTGAAATGTCATATTGGCCTCTGAAGGGATGGGCAACAGTGCCTCCAGAGAAATGTCCAGCTGGTGTAGGTCTGGGTCTGGAGTCATTATGATTCAACAAGTATTTACACCCAGAAGGACTTGGAGAGAAGGCACCGGCAGGCAATACAACAAGCGGGCCAACAAATCTGAAGGGAAACTCAAACTTTTTGGTTTACCCGTACATGTTTCAGGAAAAGTAAATACTTTCTTTTAACAAAGATCTCTGATTATTTATCCACTTCCAAAGACAGTGGGTTTAGCCCCAAAATATCCCTCTGAAATGTCACTCAAAAGAACACAATTTTGTGAAGTAAATAATGACTTAGGACATGAAATCAACAGTGAGAGTAAACATGGACTTATACTCCAAAGTCAAACATTTATTGTAGTTTGAGTAAATACTGAATATGATTGATCAGGGTTGACTGTGAACCCGGAACAGTGTCTTGAGTACTGTCTATTTAAAGACCATGCTGCTTTTCAACCAATGATCTGTAAAACAAAGGAAAGGGGATCCATTAAAACAGACACATTTGCCCAAAATACAGCCAATACTTGTAAAACTTGTTACATAAATATAGGTACAAAACAGTTTCATGTGGGTGTGCTGATGAATATAGCAAATGCAACAATCTTTGAGAGAATTAAGGTGATAATATTATCCCGTACACAGACATTCAGTACTTACTCCATTTATCCAGCTGATGTAGGCAGACACACGGGTGAAGACGGTGGGCTTGCGGTTGGCGTTGCATCCAGAAGAGGACACGAAGCTGGTCACCCCATGGACTTGGTACTGACCGTTGACCTGGCAGTTCAGGGGTCCACCAGAGTCTCCCTAAAGTGACAGACAAAGAACTTATTCAGGACTGAGATACCAATTTTTCTCACATTTGTATATTTGAATATGTACTGAGCATATTTATCACTTACAATGTGCAAATGGTTGTGTTGCTAAACTTATACAAAATTTTGAAGATTATGTAATATGAAGTACTGTAAATGCATCAATATGTAATGGCATCCTAAGCAGGACAGCACTATAACCCCACCAAGCCAGATCAAATCAGACCTCTTACCTACAGGGTTCTGGCTTCAAGACCAAACCGATCGGTGTTCCACCTCCCAGTGAATTGAATTTTTTTTTAACACAGTCATTTCATTTGGCCAATCTTACATTGCAACCAGAGTTGGCACCACCCCCGGCACAGACCATGGTGGTCTTGACAGTGGATCCCCACCACCCAGAGCTGGAGCAGGTCTGGTGGTCGACACTGGGCAGCCAAGCCTGCTTCAGGCTGTTGGACAGAGGACCTCCGGCTATAGGAAGGACAGATCATACTGTTAGTCTGGTGGTCTAACCTGCTTCCCCATATAACAGCGCAGCATGGGTTTAATTCTGGCCCAATGCCATTCAACCAAACGCTCCTCTGTCTTTCCTTCCTCTATGAAAAAGCATTAAATGCCTTTATATGAAGACAGTAACATTTGAATGTGTTTGGTGTTACTTTAAGAAAATCAGTTAGTACTGACTAGAGGTGCGTCCCCATCCGGTGATGTAACAGGGGTTGTTGTTGGGCAGGATATAGTTAGCGGAAGCCAGAGTGCCCAACTGGACAGCTGAGTTCAGGGTGGCCTCGGAGGACAGACGCAGCAGGGCAATATCATACCTGAGGGTTAGAAAAGTACAAAGTCATACAGAAGGGTACGTCCCGATGTGTTACATTCCCTTCAGGCTATTAATTATTCTCAGAGACTTCCACATTCCTGACTTTTCTATTCTGTAAGCCTACAGCTGAACACTGGCCGCTTCTTGTGGAATGTCTCAGATTTGCCAAGATATAGCTCTTTGGGCTTCCTCGAGTACACTGTTTCACTGGCATGCCAGAATTAGGTAATCTTATTATTATTATTATTATTCCCATAAATCCCTGTGTGTTTGTGCTAGCCAAAACAGGTTTGTTTTCTTTCTGTATACACTGATCAAACAGGAATCGTCAGGGGAACACTCCTGGTATTCACAATTTTTCAGTCTGACCCATATGGCTGAAGCTACAGACAAATTTGTCCAGAGATGTCAGTGGCGGTTGTCTTGTCACAAATGATTGCCTTGACCAAAATGGTTGGAGTTACAAACAAATAAGTAACCACGTCCAAATCAAGCAAGTCTCTGGAATACGCAGACGTGTTAAGTTTTGCTGAAAGATCCCTTACATGCTGATCAACACACTGTTCAAAGTAGTTTTGGAAGTTGGAAGTTGTCTGTTGGAAGTGGTCTTTTCAAAAATCAAATACAAATAAATACTTTTGGTGAAAGCTACATAGGTCCTAGATCTCCATATCTAATAGCAACATCAAATATGAAAAAATGGTTGCATATGGTAACTTCCCACTAACCGGAATAGAATAGAAAAATATATTATAAACATAGCATCACTTTTTACAGCTCCCACGAAGCAGCAATAAAAACTTGTTACATGTATATATGTTTATCAAAATGTCAGTAATTTAGCAAACATCCTAATTTATCCGCCTTGTAGTTTAATGTAATACTTAGGTCAGATTTGCTTGTAAAAATTGTAATAATAATATAATGGTGTATACTTATTGTTGGCAACGATAATGAATGTTGCTATTATTATTATACATTACATTTGCACAAGATACCATAGGGGCACTTCCAGAATAACATAATATTTAAAATAGCAAGTATAGGTTCCATACCCTCCAGCCACGTTGTTGGAGTTCCATCCACTGTTAATGTAGACCTGGCTGACGCTCAGGATCTGTTCGGTACCATCATTGGAGTTCAGGTTGTGATCTCCAAGAACCACACGCCATGTTCTCTGGCTGCCGACACACACATATACAACGGTCAAACAGGGAGCAATCTAATCACCAGACAACTCCAACCAAATGTGCGGACGTTCCACCGGAACGATGTGCCAAACTTGGCCTTTGTTGGCCAAAAAGAATCTGGAGAAATTCCTGGTGCAACAGGCATCGGCTAATCAGCATCTTCTATAAACCAATCATGTGTCTTGTGCAGCCATGCATCAATGCCTATATGTTATACTGTAAAGCTCTAGTGGGAAAGTGCTGAGTGCAACACGGCTGAGCTGCCTTTGTCTCAATATTGATCTGACTCACGCAGAACAAGGCAGCACTGCTTCATTAAGTCTTTGTGAGAAAATAATGTAATGTAAGCACCTAGCTAACTTATTTGAGGAACATTGCATTTTGTGCGGTAGTCTATTTGCTGATTAGCCTCTGTGTTGTAATATGAAGTGGCTGGCTAAGGCCAGACTGGATGTCAAAATTCAAACATCATGAACATTGCTCCATTTGGGGACATTCCAGTATTACTATTCCCTAAAAAATGAAATATTACAAATGTCTTACTCGTTTGGAGGGTGTGGTCTGTTCCTGTTTTCCATCTCATCCGCATCACATTTACATTTTATTTGACACACTGTTATTGTGCGTACATATTCATTATGATCCCCATGTGAATCAAATCCATACCGCCATGTTTTAAGCATGTTTGGGACCACGTATCATTTATCATAACCCTAACCCAAGTAACTTGTAGCACTGGGTTGTGGATCTCTTTATGTATCTTTGGTCCCACCTGTCCACACAGTGGGCGGCTGTCATGACCCAACCCCTCCTGATCAGAGTCCCTCCACAGGTATGGTAGAAGGAGCTTCCAGACTTGTACTGGAGAGAGATCTGAGGAGAGGACAGACATGAGAGAAAAATGGTGAAGATAAAGCCACTGTACAATAGCCTCAGGAAGAATATTTACAAAGACATGTCAGAAGAATATTTGTTTCTTGCAATTCATCAATCATCTGCCGTGGTATTCTTGCCTGATCCCAGATCTGAAAGTCCCCTAGACCAATTATTTTCCTGAGCAGCGCTGCTGAGTTGACAGATGCAAGGACAGATCTGGGATCAGGTTTATGTGGACACCCAGAACCAAATCAGATATCTTGGTTCTCACAGGAGAGACAGTCCAGAGAGACAGTTGCAGCGACCAGGCTAGATTCTGTGACAGACTAGAAGAAGGCTGATGTTTTACCTGCCAGGGCCAGGAGTTGGGTATGGCAACCTCACCACCTACAACTCTCTCACCAGCTCCTTCTTCCAGGTATCTGGGCTGAGGCATCAGATCCTCGGTCAGCACTGCAATGTCAGAAGAAATGTGATAAATGTAGGCACATATTGCTTTAAGTTGCTATTTAAGAGCCAAATTACTGAACTGTAAAGGCAGAAGAAGAGAGTCTACAGGGAATAGAGCATTTAGAGGTTGTCCTTTCTCACCCAGTACAGCCAGAGCACTCAACAGAACGAACCTCAACATGTTTGCAGTCGGTTAGTGTCGGTCTGTTCTGACAGAATATTCCCCTCCCTGTTTTATACTTTGGTGACTCGGGTCACCCCATCCTAGCCAGGGTGTTTGTACAGTGCCACGCCACAGGTGTTCTGTCTCACCGTTATCACACTGGCCAAGGTCTAGGCCTTAGAATCAGCCAACACACTTTTACATGAGTTTACACTAGCTGTAATACAGTGGATATAAAAAGTCTACACACCCCTGTTGAAATGCCAGGTTTTTGTGATGTAAAAGAATGAAACAAAGATAAATCAAGTCAGAACTTTTTCCACCTTTAATGTGACCTATAACGTGAACAATTCAATTGAAAAACAAACTGAAATCTTTGAGGGGAAAAAATAAGAATAAAAAACTCACAATAACCTGGTTGCATAAGTGTGCACACCCTTAAACTAATACTTTGTTGAAGCACCTTTTGATTTTATTACAGCACTCAGTCTTTTTGGGTAGGAGTCTATCAGCATAGCACATCTTAACGTGGCAATATTTGTCCACTCTTCTTTGCAAAAGCGCTCCAAATCTGTCAGATTGCAAGGACATCTCCTGTGCACAGCCCTCTTCAGATCACCCCACAGATGTTCAATTGGATTCAGGTCTGGGATCTGGCAGGGCCATTCCAAAACGTTAATCTTCTTCTGGTGAAGCCATGCTTTTGTGGATTTCGATGTGTGCTTTGGGTCGTTGTCGTCCTGAAATGTGAACTTCCTCTTCATCTTCAGCTTTCTAACGGACGCCTGAAGGTTTTGTGCCAAAATTGCCTGGTATTTGGAACTGTTCATAATTCCCTCCACCCTGACTAAGGCCCCGGTTCCAGCTGAAGAAAAACAGCCCCAAAGCATGATGCTGCCACCACCATGCTTCAATGTGGGTATGGTGTTCTTTGGGTGATGTGCAGTGTTGTTTTTGCACCAAACATACCTTTTGGAATTATGGCCAAAATGTTAAACCTTGGTTTCATCAGACCATAACACATTTTTCCACATGCTTTTGGGAGACTTGATGTTTGTTTTTGCAAACTTCAGCCGGGCTTGGATGTTTTTCTTTGTAAGAAAAGGCTTCCGTCTTGCCACCCTACCCCATAGCCCATTCATATGAAGAATACGGGAGTTTGTTGTCACATGTAGCACACAGCCAGTACTTGCCAGAAATTCCTGCAGTTCCTTTAATGTTGCTGTAGGCCTCTTGGAAGCCTCCCTGACCAGTTTTCTTCTCATCTTTTCATCAATTTTGAAGGGACGTCCAGTTCTTGGTAATGTCTCTGTTGTGCTATATTTTCTCCACTTGATGATGACTGTCTTCACTGTGTTCCATGGTGTATCTAATGCTTTGGAAATTCTTTTGTACCCTTCTCCTGACTGATATCTTTCAACAATGAGATCCCTCTGATGCTTTGGAAGCTCTCTGTGGACCATGGCTTTTGCTCTGAGATGCAACTAAGAAAATGTCAGGAAAATCATAATAGAACAGCTGAACTTTATTTGTGATTAATCAGAGTCACTTTAAATGATGGCAGGTGTGTAATGACTTCTATTTAACATGAGTTTGAATGTGATTGGTTAATTCTGAACACAGCCACATCCCCAGTTATAAGAGGGTGTGCACACTTATGCAACCAGTTTATTGTAAGGTTTTTATTTTTTATTTTTCCCCCTCGAAGATTTCAGTTTGTTTTTCAATTGAATTGTTCACATTATAGGTCACATTAAAAGTGGAAAAAGTTCTGACATGATTTATCTGTCTCATTCTTTTACAACACAAGAACCTGGCATTTTAACAGGGGTGTGTAGACTTTTTATATCCACTGTACATGCATTACTGTACTTCTGACATCCACAATATGGATGGTCATAAGTGAATCATGAATAATGATTGAGTGAACAAGGAAGAGACATTATACACACCCGTTTTATGAAAATAAAAAAAATTCAAATACTGGGACTAGATACAAAAAACCTTTTTTTACAGTTTCTTTCTAAAATTTATATCAGTTCTATGTTAGGAAGGACATACTTTCAAAAGTTGACATTCCCAGGTGTGTTCCATCTCACAGTAATTCCTGCCCTAGAGGGCCATTTACTGGATGTTCTCAGTTTTGTACGTTACAGTGTATATTACAGGCTGTGCATGCGGGAACCCACTTTCAATGTATGCCCTCAATATCATTTCTCCAAACCCAGATGAATGTCTTTCTGGAAAACAGGCATATATTTCTACCACTCTGTTAGTAATGCATAAGGACCAGTAACTGGTTACCGATAATGGCATACCATGTCATGTTATGTGGAGATTTGTGCACTGTGACTATACTGTATTGTTATGAGGTCTGTACCCAGCTATACTACCTAGAGACCAATCTGGACCTCAGGACCATGGTTTGTTATTTCAGTGACCAGTTGAGACCCAGAATGTCCAAGACACAGAGACGAAAGATACAAAACAGGGGCTTTTATTCTGAAATCAGACAGGCAATAGAATTCTCTGAATGAGTCCATTAACATGAGTCCTTCACCCTGGTGGAGTGTGGAGGTGGTTTCGGCGTTCCTCGTACCTCTACAATTCTGAGGGGTTTGTGTGCAAACTGCCAAATATCCAGTTGAATTTGTCATGACAATTGCACTCATTACCTACAATACTCTATCTGCAATTCGAACAGGTCTACAGAGGATGCCATCTCCATGGCTCTACACTCTTGCCCTGACCCACCTGGACAAAACCAACACCTATGTGAGAATGCTGTTCATAGACTATAGCTCAGCATTCAACATGGTCATCCCCTCTAGGCTGGTCAACAAACTCCATGACCTGGGGATCAGCCCCTCTCTCTGTAACTGGATTTTGGACTTCCTAACCAACAGACCCCAGTCTGTCAGGTTAGACAACTTCACCTCCTCCACCCTGATCCTGAACACTGGTGTTCCACAAGGCTGTGTGTTGAGCCCTCTCCTGTACTCCCTCTTCACCCATGACTGCGTTCCTGTACATAGTTCCAACACCATCATCAAGTTTGCAGACGACACCACGGTGGTAGGCCTGATCAGTGACAATGATGAGTCAGCCTACAGGGAGGAGGTCAAGTGTTTGGCGGCATGGTGTGTGTCCAGCTTCAAATTCCTGGGGGTCCACATCCCTGAGGACCTCTCCTGGACCCTCAACACCTCAACCCTGGTCAAAAAGGCACAGCAGCGCTTGTACTTTTTGAGGAGGGTGAAGAAGGCTCACTTGTCTTCCCAGATCCTCATGAACTTCTACCGCTGCTCAATTGAGAGCATTCTGACTAACTGCGCCACAGTGTGGTTTGGCGGATGCTCCATGGCCGACCGGAAGGCCCTACAACGGGTGATGAAAACCGCCCTGCACATCACTGGTGCCCAGCTCCCATCGTAGACCTTCAGCGGGAGCGGTGTCTGCATTGGAAACCCTTCACACACATTCCACAAACTGTTTTCCCTCCTACCATCAGGCAGGCGGTACAGGACTCTTCGTTCCAGCACCAGCAGACAATTTCTTTCCATCTACTGTAACCCTGCTGAACTCTGTGACCCATCACTAACCATACGTTCCCACCCACCACTTAGTACTGCCTCTCAGGGACCTTGTTGCACTACTCCCTTTGTACTACTGGACTCTGGTGCTGCCTTGCAAAGTATAATAAGTAAGTTATCAGTTGTTACATGTACGTGTCTACGTGTCTCAGGAACCTCATTGCTGTTATACCTGTATTTCAGTTGCACATGCCACCTTGCACCTTCAATTTGCCTGCACTGCACATTTGCCATGGTACTTGCATATTTGTGCACAATCAGAATTGTCATTTGTACTTGCATTTGCTTCATTGCACAACTATTCATTTCACACTTTTATATATTGTACATATACTTAATACTTGTAATTTTTCTGCCCTCCCCTATTGGTGTTCATTGCTCATTTAGAATTGGCATTTGCACTGTATTTGCCCTCATTGCACATCTATACATTCCACTTGTAACATGCACTATACCTAATACTTGTACATTTCCTGCCCTCTTCTATTTGCACTTCTGTGTAGATGCTAACTACATTTCGTTGTACTGTACTCGTACTGCTCAATGACAATTAAGTTGAATCCAATCTAATCTAAAGCCATGCAAATCAGTATAACCAACCTCAATGTGCTAGTTTTGTATATAGCACAGTCTCTATAGATGTAAGAATTGAAATGCTGGTATATATAAGCATCATATGAACACATAACCGTTTAGTAATTTACCTCAGACCAGTGTCTGAGGTTACTGATCCACTATGGCCAGCCGCTGTGATTGAATATTGTGTAAAACAATGACATTTTACGTTTATTTGCAAATATATTAGCGTCTGTAGTTAGCCATTAGAGGAATTACTTCATTTTTGGCGGGTTTTCTCAGTATGCCTTGTCATTCATGCTTAAAAATGTCAGACTTGCAATGCCTTAACGAAAAATATATTAACACCTTCAAAAGGATTCACTTGATTATAATTCACGTAATTTCCTGTTGCCTACAGTAGGCAATCCTGTCGTGCTGTGTGAAATAATGGTACTGAATCTGTGTCTAGGGAGCGTGGACAGGACATGCTCTTAACTTAAATCAAGAACAACTTTATCTAGTACATATAGAGGACTAGACTTCAGTGATCCTTATAGAAAGACGGATGTGCGATTTCCCTTTACTTTGTTACCTCTGTGTTAATGCTATCTTGGCTCGGCATATACATGGAAGCACATGCTTGTTATAGAGGTACATTTGTGGCACCTGAAATTCCTTTTAATTTTTCAATATGTATTTGAAACTGTTTTTTTATCTCACATATCCCAGGTAATAGGAGACATCCAGGGAATTATTCTCAAACCTCTTGACATTTTTAAACAACACTTGGTTTTATTATATTGTAAATATATGTTAATGGCACATAATGACATGAGAATCTGAAATCGCCTCCAATGTAAGTAATTGGGCCCGACTCATTTATATGGATGTACAAATCAAATAAGAACAATACATTTAAGTAAGTGTTTGCGCCAATGTTTATGTTAATTAAATCTTTACAGCAGAATCTGAATGAAATTGAGCAGGTGGATGGTGAATCTGGAATATTTGGTTCAAAGATCCTCCTTTTCAACCGATGATCTGTAGAGGAAATTACAGAAGAAATTACATTTGGCACTCAGGTATTTGTCTGAACATGACATCAACTTCACCAGAAAGAATTCAAAGCTCAGCAGTGATGTGATGTTTTTTTTTGATACAACAAATTAGGCTGGCTCAAGGTTCCGGTTCCCATTTAGGCAATATTCAAAAGCGACATTGTAACTCAAGTTGTAGGGTGTGCTAATATTCTATTCTAACTTCTATTCAAGAAATGCCCTCCTGTCCAGGCCATACTTACTCCATTCATCCAGCTAATGTACGCAGACACACGGGTGAAGACGGTGGGCTTGAGGGGTGTGTTGCATCCGTAACCAGACACAAAGCTGGCAATGCCATGTACTTGGTACTGACCATTGACCTGGCAGTTCAGGGGTCCGCCGGAGTCTCCCTAGAATGTTAGAGAACTCAATCATGGCTGTGATCTCATTTCAATATATAAATTATTGGATATTGTGTGAAACAATGACTTTCTTTGTCTTTCAGAATCCTCCAAATATGTACGTAGATAATCCAATGAAACAATAAGGCCCCATACCCAATATTCACAGTAGGTTTCGATAACCGTGACAATCTTTTCTGAAAAAGCACTTTTGCGACTTAAAATCCTAAACCATTCTAAATATTTTTCTGTTATTTCCGCTCCATTGGTCTTACATTGCAACCAGAGTTGGCTCCACCCCCGGCACAGACCATGGTGGTCTTGACAGTGGATCCCCACCAGTCAGGGCTGGAGCATGTCTGGTGGTCGACACTGGGCAGCCAAGCCTGCTTAAGGCTGTTAGACAGAGAACCACCGGCTATTGGAAGGACAGGGGATATTAGATAGGAGATAACAGGATGGGAAACATGGTGCAAACAGCTAGATAAATTCATGGAATAGAGAGATAAACAAGATACAAATGTACAGTAAATCAACAGGCGTTAATCCAAAAATCTTGACATTTGTTTTACTGACTGGAGGTGACTCCCCATCCGGTAACATAACAGGGGTTGTTGTTGGGCAGGATATAGTTAGCTGAAGGAAGAATACCCAACTGGACAGCTGAGTTCAGGGTGGCCTCGGAAGACAGACGCAGCAGGGCAATATCATACCTGAGGGTTAGAAAGGTTCAATGTTGCATCTGAGGAACAGAAGAATGTGTCTTGCAGATGCAGATTTATTTTACTTTCAAATAGTTTAAAATACACCCAAAAATATACTATTTAAAAAAAAAATGAGAACAGTTCAAAAGGGACACACTTCAATGCCATGTAATTTCCATTGTTTTGGTTGAGTTTCGGCATGATCATTTTTGCTCATAGTGTCGGGCAGTGTTGGTATGTACCAATCACGATTTACGGCACTAATGGCATTTCTAAGCATTGATTTTACTTGTGTTTGTCATTTTTCCGGATTGACCCTTGTTTGAAAAGCAGCAGTGCAGACTGTGTGGATAAAAAAACAATACAGTGTAATATTCTAAATAGCTAACCTAGCCATTAATTCCATTCGCAAAGGCTAATGCTAACCATTAACAGGGCAGAGAATTCAGTTCAGCGCTGATTTGCATTGGGTTGAGTTTAAAGTGATTCAATGTGAAAAAAGCATAGAGTTAGGTGCACTTTATCTAAACATTTTGACAAAATGTATAAAAATGTATCAAAAGGTTTGATAGGTTTTTGAAAACAATCACAATCTATCAAGAGCTGGGTTAAGAGGGTGAGCGGTATTAGAATACCACAAAGTACAAAATCCTAGTATAATCCAAGCATAACATGGTAAGTTCCATACCCTCCAGCCACGTTGTTGGAGTTCCACCCACTGTGAATGTAGACCTGGCTGACGCTCAGGATCTGCTCGGTACCGTCATTGGAGTTCAGGTTGTGATCTCCAAGAACCACACGCCAGGTTCTCTGACTACACACACACACATACACACACACACACACACACATGGGGGGACACACACGGACACACAAACACAGACATAAATAACACCTTGACCAGTTAGGGAGATACCTTGACCAGCCGTTCCTTATAAGATATTTAAAAATGATCACTGTGAGTCATTTGTATCGGTCAGAGGTTTATTGTAATGTTACGTATTTAATACACATAGTTAAACTCTTGAGAAAAGGAAAGAGTTATGCCAATGGTCCCACCTGTCCACACAGTGGGCGGCTGTCATGACCCAACCCCTCCTGATCAGAGTCCCTCCACAGGTATGGTAGAAGGAGCTTCCAGACTTGTACTGGAGAGAGATCTGAGGAGAGGACAGAGGCAGATGAGAGGGAGATGTGAAGAATAATGAGGTCGTTCAACAGCTTGGTTTCAGAGTGGGAAGGACAAGAACATCCAAACTAAATGGATTTACCCAAATACTTTTTAAACACTGAAAAGGTGTTATAACATGAATCAATCAGCTCCAGCTTAATCCTCACTTCATCCTGGCTATTTACGTCTGGCTAACTTCTTTCTTAGGCGAATACAGAGGAACTGACTGAAGCATGGACAGATTGTGTTGACAATAGACTCTTGTTATTTAACGGAGTGGTAAATCCAGCGACCAGGCTGTTTTCGTCTGGCTATGAGAGACCCGGTTAAGGCTAATGTCTTACCTGCCAGGGCCAGGAGTGGGGATTGGCCACCTCACCACCGACAACTCTGGTCTGATGTACATCTTCCATGTATCTGGGCTGGGGCGGCAGTCTCTCAGTCAGCACTACACAGTAGACAAGACTCACAGTTAAAGACTTGGGAGCTGGTGATGTGCAGTTTGAGAACAATTTGTCCTTTCTGGACCGCTCTTTTTACTGACTGGAGTGTAACAAGTCTCTTTTTAGTAATTCAACTGAATCGTTCATTCGAACAGCTGGTAGCAGACCCGTCACCAACCGACAGATGAAGGCCGCAGTGACGTGCGCCTGGCTGACAGTGGACAAGGCACACCCATTGGCCATTGCATCTCGCTTCCCCGCTTCCCGCCGCTACGCGTGAACGACTGAGTGACTTGTTGAATTTAGTCACAAAATGAACAAATTATTTGATGTTCAGAATCAGAAAGGTCGCACTGACAATTGCTCCACTTTCACTATGTAGTTTTTTGCTTATAGCATTTTTTTTGTTTTCATTTTTGTTCATGCTGCACTGTCGCTCATACAGTATGATCGGCAAGCACTTTTGGATATTTGTTCATCCCCGAACACAGACTTTTACACTACTCACCCGAGCGGCTGCTGCAATTCTTTTGTTTTTTTGACGGAAGAGAAAGAAGAGGGGCAAACGTGCCAGTGTCCTATGTAGATCTCAGACGAGATACTGCAATTCGCCATTACCGACCATTCTACTCGCAAATGTTCAATCCATGGACAGTAAAATGGACGAACTACACGCACAGATTAACTTTCAACGGGATATTGCAAACTGCGGTGTGCTGGCGTTCGTGGAATCATGGCTGGATCCTATGGTGCCAGACTCAGGCGTCACCCCAGCTGGCTTTTCTATCTACCGGCAGGACAGAATGTCGGAGTCAGGTAAAAGTAAGGGCAGAGGGGTCTGTATTATGGTTAACTCTCGTTGGTGAATGGATGTTGCAGTTCTATCAACACATTGTTCACCGGACCTGGAGCTACTGTCTGTAAAGATATGGCCCTTCTGTCTTCCGCGGGAATTCAGCTCAGCTATTATCACAGCAGTCTATATACCCCTGCAGGCAGATAAAATGCGTGCATTGGAAGTCCTATATGGAGTAATAAATGGACTAGAGGATTCACAACCTGAGCTGCTATTGTTTTTGGCAATTGTAAAAGAGCAGATATAAGGAACATTTTACCAAAATACCACCAGTACATTTACTTTCCTACCCGGGGCGATCAGGCTCTCGACCATTTTTGTTTTCCCTGTATTCGGGAAAGCAGATCACACATCCATTTTGCTCCTCCCATCCTATAGACAATGCCTAAAATAGGAAAAAATGCTTTCTCAGACAGTTCAACACTTAAATGAGGGATCCATTACTGCTCTCCAGGACCGCTTTGAAACAATGAATTGGCAGATGTTCTGCAATGCAGCAGATGGGAACATTGATGAATACACAGACTCTGTCTCAGCATATATCTCAAAATGCATTGACGATGTCGTCCCGAGGGTCAATGTCAGGACTAACCCTACCCCTCCTGTACCTGTTCACGCATGACTGTGTGGCCATCAAATTCACGGACGACACTGTCATCCTGGGTCTCATCTCCGACAACGATGAAACCGCTTACAGAAAGGAGATAAAGAACCTGGCTACATGGTGCCAGGACAACAACCTCTCTCTCAACATCTGCAAGACTAAAGAGATATTGTGGACTTTAGGAAGCGGCAGAAGGGGGTCATGCCCCCCAAACACATCGATGGACCTGAAGTGGAGAGAATCCCCGAAAGGTTTCTCGGTGTGTTCATCGAGATCCAGACAAGCAGACTCGTCAGTGAAAACTGCCCAAAAACGACTATACTTCCTGAGGAGACTCAAGAAGTTTGGCATGTCTGCAAAAACTCTCACTAACTTCTACAGGTGCACCATTGAGAGCATCCTCTCAGGCTGCATTACTGCCTGGTACGGAAGCTGCTTTGCAGCTGATCGCAAGTCCCTCCAGAGGGTGGTGAAGTCTGCGGAGCGCATCATTGGCTGCCATCTCCCCTACGTGCAAGGCATCTAACACACACGATGCCTGAGGAAAGCATGGAACATCATAAGAGACTGCAGCCACCCAGGCTATGGTCTGTTCACACTGCTGCCGTCTGGTAGACGTTACTGGAACATCATAAGAGACTGCAGCCACCCAGGCTATGGTCTGTTCACACTGCTGCCGTCTGGTAGACGTTACTGGAACATCATAAGAGACCACAGCCACCCAGGCTATGATCTGTTCACACTGCTGCCATCTGGTAGACGGTACCGGAGCATCAGAGCACGCACTTCCAGACTCACAAACAGTTTTTTCCCTCAGGCCATAAAGCTTCTCAACCAGCAACACTGATCCATGATCATACTGATCACACACGAACATTCCAGATGCTCTGATGTCCTTTCAGTTACATTTAATGGGCATTAGAATTTTCCTTTGCATGTCCCATTCATAAGAATATTACACTCACATGTATCTATAATATTCAATTCTTCTACCATACTGTTCATAATCCCCATCCTACTCTTTCAAAAATGTATTCTAGTTTACATTGTTATGTATATTATTACCATACTATACTACCTATAATAACACTACCCATATTGCTGCTAGTTTACAGTACTCTTTTTAAACTGCTGTTATGTTAATATACTGTTATGTATATTATTCCTTTATCTAAGTGTTTCACCTTAAATTCTCACTATGTAGTTGTAGTGTGTTATGCCACCATTCATAAGCTTATTACATTCATGTATCTATAATATTCAATAACTACCAATTGCTGCTAGTTTACACTGTTATGCATATTACTGCCCTACTTGCCATATCTAAATGTTCAATAATACTACCCAGATTGCTGCTAGTTTACAGTACTCTTTTTTTAAACTGCTGCTAGTGTACAGTGTTATGTATATTTCTGCTTTATTTTAATATTGTTTTCTTTTTGTCTGGCTATATTTTTGCTTATTTATTCTTCTTCTTAACTATCACTACTTAGCTGTCGGGTGCCATGTCACAAGAATTTCATTGTGCAGGATGATGCTGTGTTGTTCGATGCAGTTGAGAAATAAACCTTGAAACCTGAAACTTGAACTTGAGATGACAAAAAGGGAGGCAAAACAGAGGAAGCAAGTGTCACTTGCCTAAGTAAAAGAGACTAGCTTTGGAGAATTAACTAATCCATAGAGAACTAGGCTAGGAAAGCAATAGAGGGAAAAAAGTCAGTGTCAGAAAAGAGAGAAATGTGAAGATGTCAGTTCTTACCCAGGGCTGCAAGAGCACTCAACAGGATCAACTTCATCATGTCTGCAGTCAGTGTGTGTCAGTCAGTATCAGTCTGGTGCTCCTGTGCCTGATTTATACATTTAGCATTCCGGAGGACTTGGAACACATCTTAATTTTCCAGAGTTGCAAAATTCTGGGAACCTTACCAAAATAACAGTTATCTGGGAAACCTGGCTGGAGGACTCCTGTTCTGGAGAGATATTGTATTTCCATCATTTAGCGTAATGGTTCTAAAACGCCTCGGAACCCTAGACTTCGTACATTCCGGAGTTCCAGAATTGGCCCCCCCATATTCAAGGGCCTTGTTATTAGTTGGCAAGTTAAATCGGCTTTGCTACCTCTGGACTAGATGAAATACATGGAGTGGCTGGGGGTCCAGGAGAGAGTTTCAGCAAATGCTTTTTAGCCTTAAAATTAGCGCATTCTTTTAATAATATGTGGATGTTACAACCCCATTCGACAGCCATAGCCAATATAATTTTCCCTCATTAAAAAAAAATACCTAAAAAGTCACTGCAAGGAATGAATCTTGAAACCTGGAATCCACCATCCTGAATTTCAAGAATACCTTACGGTTTGATTGGAAATACCTGTCATGTTGTTGTTCATACAACCCTAAGTTACGACTGATAGCCAGCTGTCAGGGCTCACTGTTATCGTCTTGCCCAAGGTCTCGGCCTGACTTCCCTGTGCTGCCTGTGTCCAAGGTTAGCTGTCCCCTACATCCCTGAACAGCCACCTGTCCCAGGAGCATTGCCTTATGTCAATATTGATACATTAAAGCCGGTGTTGGAGATCAAATAAAAATGCTAAATAAAATTGAAAAACACTGAAAATGTGCTCCGATGGGATTTCAAGTAAAGATTTTAAATCTCAAGTTTTCACCGGTTCTTTATGTGCAGGTTAATTTATTTTCTCCTTTGCTTATATCATGCTAGGGATATGCAGTGGAGGTGGTTAGGATCTTTCCTGAACCCTACTTGCCGATAGCTGAATGTCTCGAAGCTTCTGCGCATGTGCAGTTTAAGTAAAGACACGTTTCAAACGTGGCCCAAATAATACCCCCTTCTCTACAGCCCTACCCCATACAGCCTGGTCGCCAACGTCATTTACAGGTGTTTTTGGGACAGATCAGGTTGTCCTGTTTGCAAGGGGTTTGAACAGAGACAGGAGTATTTGATCGGTAAAATCTGGTGGACTGAAAACATGCTATAGAGAGGTTTCACAGCCACGCGTGAGAAATGACCGTCAGAATCCATTCCAGACACGCTTCTCTGTGTGGCCGTTGATCTGTCCTTAGTTGTCTCTTTCCCTTCCTCTCTCTTGTTCTACAGACACCTTTTCTCACAGAGGTGAAACTGGCCCAGTCAGTCAGGTGAACACCAGCTCACCCAAACACGCTGGACTAAAATGTGTACAAAGAAATTATTTTGATTTGTTAATTCATTGTCTCTGACTAATCATAAATGTGGAACATGTGGATGGTTCCTGGGATCTTTCTGGTTGTGTGGTTATAAAATGATAAATGGCCGGGGCATCGCCTGCATTCAACACCCACTTGGGGCGGCACCCAGCAAACGTGGAATAGCTGATGGTTTAGTTGCTGCCACTGTCATCCTGCTGGTGGATTAGCCGTGATTGGATGGTTTGGGGGGTTGGTAATAAATATGGTTGCCTTTGGTTTACTTTACATTTGGCTTACGGTGATTCTCTCACGGACTGATCATCTAGAGTTGTGCTCATAAGTTTGCATACCCTGGCAGAAATTGTGAAATTTTGGCATTGATTTTGAAAATATGACTGATCATGCAAAAAAACAGTATTTTCTTGATGGATAGTGATCATATGAAGCCATTCATTATCACTTTGTTGTTTGGCTCCTTTTTAAATCATAATGATAACAGAAATCACCCGAATGGCCCTGATCAAAAGTTTACATACCCTTGAATGTTTGGCCTTGTTACAGACACACAAGGTGACACACACCAAGCCAAGGATAGGTAGACCAAGAAAGATTTCGGCCAAAACTGCCAGAAGAATTGTTCGGGATACAAAGAAAAACCCACAGGTAACCTCAGGAGAAATACAGGCTGCTCTGGAAAAAGATGGTGTGGTTGTTTCAAGGAGCACAATATGACGATACTTGAACAAAAATGAGCTGCATGGTCGAGTTGCCAGAAAGAATCCTTTACTGCGCCAATGCCACAAAAAATGTGTTTTGCCTGCTCACTCATGTTTTCTTTACAAATGGTACATGTTTTACCAATTCTCCAAGGGTATGCAAACTTTTGAGCACAACTGTATGTGAAGAGCATCTTGGGTCCCCAGGAAGAATAGCTGCTGCTTTACTCAGTTACTCATGTGGAGCTGCAGTAGTTTCTGTGGTTGGCTTTTTATCACTGATTATTTGGAGGTATTGAGCAGAGGTGATAGTAAACCTTGACTACTTTGTGCTAGGTTACCAATCATAAATTACCGCAATCTGCACTTTTGTTTATGACTATTTTACAACATTTGTTTATGACTATTTTACAAAAACCTGTTTTGTCTATTTTTCTTAAATATGCTCTGTATTCTGTACTTCATGTCCATTTTGTTCTAGAGGCCATTTTGAGACTTTAGCATAAGATGTCATGACAATCTGATAGTAAGAAAGTATACTGGGGTACTTGAAACATAGTATTTAAAAAGTATTAAAAAGCTCACGCATTAGACAAGGCCACACAAAAAAAGGAAGTATTTTTTAATGATTCATTAGGACTCAAACATCTCATGAATGGTTTTATAAATAATTATTAAATACTTTAAATGTTTTTTATGAACGAGTGAATGAGCAGGCTCATGAACATTCACAAGCGTGGGAGTAAAGGTGAATTAGCAAATAATACACCGTCGATAAACTTAGTAAAATACTTTGCGCGTTTATTGTAAAGAGCTTCCAAGTGACTTAACAGTTAATTAATGCAATTAAAGCTTCACAAGGACACCAGATTCTGCGTTCTCACAGCAAACATTGTACGGCCATGGGAAGGTAAGGGTATCAGGCGCTTGATCAGGTGGCAAAATTCAGAAAGTCAGCTCAACTCTACACACTGTATTTGGCTCTGCATGTGAATACGTGGCACTGTCACATTCCAGTGAAAGGTCTTTCCATCATTCCAGGGAGAGTCTGTCGGTCCCTGGGAACAGCAAGTTTCACTAACAAGTCCCCGGGAGTGGTCAGCTACTGCCGCTGGACGCCACACCTTCCGGAAGCCCAACGTCTTCTGCCTACGTCAGCAGAATACACCGCGTCAGATTACGCCAGCTGGATAAATGGATTACATGTGTTATTGGCTTGGGGCAGCAGTACACCAATTTATTTGTCTATTTATATGCACAGCCTAATTCGTGAAAATGGTGTCACTATCTTAAACAATCACAAGGTGGCGCTAACGCACAACAAACAACAAAAAGGATAAAAGCTCTGGCTAAATGTATTTCAACCAGACATGGCAGGACTAAATTATTTTCTTTGGGAATGTTAATAGATTTACTGCAGCGTACATACTGCATTTTGAATGACATCGGTCTCCTCAGTCAATGCATAAGGTCTCTGTGAAAAATGGTTTAATAATAATAAAACGTTTTAATCATAGATGTAAGGCACATTCTATACAACTCTAACACATACCTAGCAGCCAATTCACAACCAATAGCAAACTTATTTAATCTCACTTAAATGACAAGAGAAACACCTACATGTGCATTTGCAGTGACATTGTGAAACATCACTTGGGGAAGCACTCACCAAACGGATGATATAGGAATCAATGCAAAAAAGGGTACTGACGAAGTTAGAAAAAAATTCTGTTTCTACGTCTTTTTGTACCACAGGTCCATAGCCTGAGTATAAAACAGCTAAAATGAGAATTAATCCTCCATCTTCTACCTGCTACACATGCAGTAGGGTCTTAATTTGAGACCGCGTGCTACTGCGGGAAAATTACTCTGCATCAGGGAATGTGAATTACGATGTGGGTTGTAATTAATTAGAAAAAAGTTTGTGGTTACATTTTTGTTTTTCTAGAGATGGAAACCCTTGTTAATCTCATACGTATAAATGTACTGCATTGAGTTCTGCAAGAGGGTGTTTGAATTATGAATCGACATCTGTAGGTCCAGGACACAGCCCAACTCGTACTGTGAGAACTTGAGTCAAAGTTGATCTCTCCCGCTCGTTATGAGTTCCGAGACTTTGACATGGAACTCTTTGGCATTGGCTCACGTAGAGGGCATTCGTTAATTCTTATCCAAAAGTCTATTTCATATAAGAACAATCCAACTATTTGCGCCACATATTCACCAGACCTTTCAGGGCAAAGCCTCGGTCCTGATAGCCGCAGTAATCGACTTCTGGACAATGGCAATGATAGGCACGTTCTCAACTCCCTGTGTACGTAACGCTAATTAAACTGAAAGTCATTAAAAACGACTGCATGTATTTTGGATTATGACCTTATCTGCAGCAATTAAAAAGATACCCGTCTCGTCCGGTAATTGAGCCCACTCTATCACAACAGAAAAAGGGGTTTTGGCGTCCCCGACGGCACCCCATTGTCTCCAAAGTGTACCAGCGTTGACCAGCGCCCTTCAGACCCTAGTTAAAGTTGAGCGCTAAGTAGCTAATAGGGAACTATTTGGGACGTAAAGCAGATTTAAAGTAGTGTTCTAGGACCATGACGGGCCTTACATTTCTCATGGATGGAATTGGTGGCTCCCATCATTCTCTGCCTCTTCTCCCTTATCTGTCCCTTTTCCCTTCCTCGCTCGATCCTGCCATCACGTGTCTAATAGGCAAAGAGAGAAGAGTTCAAAGGAAGTAAGATGTTTAATTAAAGATGTTTGTTCTTGATGCAGTCTCTTCGTCCTGATTAGTGAAGAGTCCAGTAGGACGGTTCCCATAAAGATCTTTGACACCAAGACAGGAAATGGAGGATCTAAGATGAATGGGGCATAGATGGAAGTTCTGATAATAAGTCTGTGAAGGTTAGGATAATAAAAAAATACTAATACCATACCAAAGTATATTTATACCATGGCATGAATATAGCATGAATACTAATACAATACCAACTTATACCAATGGCATAAACATAGCATGAATACTAATACAATACCAAATTATACTTATACCATGGCATGAATATAGCATGAATACTAATACCATACCAAATTATACTTATACCATGGCATGAATATAGCATGAATACTAATACCATACCAAATTATACTTATACCATGGCATGAATATAGCATGAATACTAATACCATACCAAATTATACTTATACCATGGCATGAATATAGCATGAATACAAATACCATACCAAATTATACTTATACCATGGCATGAATATAGCATGAATACTAATACCATACCAAATTATACTTATACCATGGCATGAATATAGCATGAATACTAATACAATACCAAATTATACTTATACCATGGCATGAATATAGCATGAATACTAATACAATACCAAATTATACTTATACAATGGTATGGATATAGCATGAATACTAAAACTAATAATAGTGTACTTTCTCCAGATAGTTAGTTTGGACAGTAGGTAGATGCTCCTATCCAGAATGTCTTACTATAGCGACTGCTAGGTTAATATATTCTGTTATTGTTGATATATAAATATATTATAGTCTCCTTCTCTGCCTCTGAGTTATCCCTCTATCTCTCTGACTAATGCTGGTTGAATTGGAATATCGTTTTTTATTAGACAAAATAAATCGTTGCTCTGAAGTTGGAGAAAATAAAGACAACTGACATGAGGAAGACAATGCCTGCTTCAGCCCAGCCCTGCCAAGGTTGTCTGTTACACGGCTCTGACTTACTACAGTAGTTATGTTGTTCTGATGTTCCTCAAACAGGTTGATTGGGATTCAAACCTTCTCAAGAGGCTTGAATCATCCTCTTCAGTGGGGTGATTATCTTTACAGTGTCCTGCTATTGAAACCATGTGTATATTCTGTGTGTATCTGTCCTTCCTTCTGTCTGTCTGTAGATTATCCACAGTAGTTGTTTATCTGTCTGTCCGTACACCGAACTGTCTATGGAGATTTGGAAAGTGCTAAATGCTCAGGCAGTGTTGTAACAGATCCACGGCAGGCCTATTTGCAACCTTTAATTGCAATTATACCACAGTGGAAACAATCAATAACTAGCCTCCCTCAATTCCTGTCTCTCCTGTTTCACTATCTCCCCATATAACTGTCTGCATCACCATCTTGTCCACTGTCTGTCTCTTTCATTCTCTCTGACTCCCTGTCTCTTTCACTCTCTTTCTCTCTCTCTCTCTCTCTGTCTGACTCCCTGTCTCTTTCACTCTCTCTCTCTCTCTGTCTGACTCCCTGTCTCTTTCACTCTCTTTCACTCTCTCTCTCTCTGTCTGACTCCCTGTGTCTTTCACTCTCTCTGGCTCTCTCTCTCTCTGACTCCCTGTCTCTTTCAAGCTCTCTGGCTCTCTCTCTCACATTCCCGTCTAGAGGGGTAAGGGATGGGCAGGGGAGTGTGGGGGTGGATCGCAACAGGAGAATGTAGGAGCTGTAGGGAAGAGTAAGACGGCGGCTGTGAGGGGCTGATTGATCCTCTGGAAGTGCTGTCCATCCATCTCTGTCTCCTATCCTCTTAGCACCAGTGTGTACATCTCTGTATGTCTGTCTGTGTATGCGTGTGTGTGTTTGTCGGACTCCAAATACGCGGGTGAGTGCTGGAGGGCCCCTCATCTACGATGGTCTGACACACACACACACACACACACACACACACACACACACACACACGCGCGCAAACACACACAGGAGAAGTAATTAAGAGTGGTCGGATTTAACAGTTTCCAGGCTGTGGTGGCAGTGGGAGCAGGGCCGTCAGGCTTGATTTGTGAACCTTAAGAATACATTATGTTATCATTCATCTACACAGGACATCTATCATACTGGGATAGTAGATATATGCTTGCTACAAGTCCAGTGTGCAGAACCAAGAAGCACATGATCTTCTGTAAAAAAAAAAAATGCTAAAAAGAAACTCCAGATTTTTGTTCTTGGTTCCAGGTCATTTACAAATGGGTGCATCTGGTTGAGTTTGTCATCTGGTTGAAGTGGTCTATCTGGATGAGGTGGTCATCTGAGTGAGGTGGTCATCTGGTTGAAGTGGTCGTCTGAGTGTGGTGGTCATCTGGATGAGGTGGTCATCAGAGTGTGGTGGTCATCTGGTTGAAGTGGTCGTCTGAGTGTGGTGGTCATCTGGTTGAAGTGGTCATCAGGATGAGGTGGTGATCTGAGTGAGGTGGTCATCTGGTTGAAGTGGTCATCTGGTTGAAGTGGTTATCTGAGTGAGGTGGTCATCTGGTTGAAGTGGTCATCAGGATGAGGTGGTCATCAGAGTGAGGTGGTCATCTGGTTGAAGTGGTCATCTGGATGAAGTGGTCATCTGAGTGAGGTGGTCATCTGGTTGAGGTGATCATCTGGATCATCTGAAAGTCTGGGAGCAGACAGTCAACATATCTCCAACATGTCTCAGTATCTCTGGCTTTTATGTAGTAGATGTCAAGTTTTAGCAAGTTTGAGCATAGGTAGCAGTGATTCCTTTTCACTACTACCAAAATTAAGCATCGACTTGAATGATCACAAAAGGCAGGCCACATATCAATCATATTTCATAAGCAGCCTTGCAACTTTGTCCTCCATATGATGCTCTTCCCTGTACACCTCTGCTTACATGCTTGTGACTTCTCACCATCCTCCACCTCCAGACACAGTGGCATTCAGATCTAAATAAAGACCAGCCAGATAACATAAGCTAATGAGCTAGCCAAACAAAGGAAAGACTTGACAGGTCTTAACTTTGGGGTGAACAAATAATGCCTAACAGTATCATTAAATTAATCTGTTCCATACATTATTTAATATTCTTATTATTAAATTATCATTTGTAAAATATAAGACAAAATTAATAAAAACGCCAGAAATATTTCAAAAATGTATGTGAACTCTCTGCTTAGCCTGCTGCTAGGGTGCCATGGCAACAGTAAGTACAGTTGAGAAACTGAGACATGACATCCACTAGCTGTGTGATGCAGGCTTTATTTATATGCAGTTAATCAACCTCTTATTTTTTCCCCCACCTAATATAAAATGACAGTATTATATACTGAATTATTAATAACAACATCTGCCAACCAAGATGGCAGTTCATTATGTTTCGAAGTAGAGTTCTCACTTGCTACACATTTCTACTTGTCAAGAATGTTTTGAATAATTGCTCCCTTAGGAAAAGGATTTTATGTCAATTTGTGCAATTTTATCCATCTAGATCAAGTTAAATGGATTATAGAGTATTTCTGTGATATAAATTGCACCTTGCATTAAAATTATAAAGTGACGGCATTGAAAGAAATTAAGGAGGCGACGAGTAATAATCCTAATTATAAATCATTCACAATCATATTCGTTATGCAACTCATTACTTACACAATAAAACCAAAAGTCATGAAGGTCGGTCAAAAAGACATGCATTCTGTCCACTGATCTGACATTTAACACACCTTCATTCACAGCCTTGGTTGTCTACTGTATGTTAATATTCTCTCGGTCAGTTTTCGACAGTTACATTTAAGAGCCCTGACAAGTCCTGGGATTATTTAGTTGGAGGCAGTGGGAATGAGCACAGATTAAATTCTAACTATACTCAGAAGTTAGTGATACACAACAAACCAAATGGAGGCAATTGAAAAGACAAAATAACAATAGTAATAATAATAAATTAAAGCTGAGAGCAGTGATTCCAGGTTTCAGCAAAACATTTCAGCATAAACAATCAAAAAGTAATGCAAAAGGTATTATTATATATAAAAAAAGAAAACGTTGAGAGCCTACATTTCCCCAAACCCTACAGTTTCTTTGAAAGCATCTTGATATCGGATGTTATCAGGCATAAGTATTGTTGATTGTACATATGAAGGTGGAATGGACAAGTAAAGAAAAAAATCCATATCCCATCTTCCATGCAGGTATAGAATTACCAGTGATGTTGGAGCAAGGTCATTGCATCACAGTATTGTAGTGTATGAGCCAGAGAAAGAGGCAGACATATCAAAGTTAATCCTTTTTATTTTAGTAGAATAGAAGTCTTTAACATCAATTACTGTTTCAAACTGTTGCTAACTTTTAATTGCAACCATTTCACACTGATTGGCTATAACCAAAGGGCCATAACTAGCTAGGAGAGTAAATAATATCTTCTTATCTGCATAGTGATAATTTTTTACAAAGGTGTATTCTCTTGATATACAAGTGTCTTCTCACATCATGTTCTCACACCATGTTACCATGAACATTTGATTTGTTCGTAAGTTGGGGGCATAGTAGTTAAAAGCAGTCTAACCTTATTCTGAATAAGCCCTCGGTTTCTCTAGGTCTAGACTGTTTTGTGAGCGTGTTTGATAACAGCTGTTTTTTCAATTCCTTTTTGAGGTTAGATAATGTGGACATTTCTGCCGGACAGCCTTATACAAACACATTAACCAATGTCAGGCCTCTCTTGAACTCCGGGAGTCCCAGCGAAATAAAGCTTATGAAGGACAGTGATGTATGTGAATGTTCACGCCAGTAATAAATCGCAAAGCAGCAAAAAAGACTGTATCCAGAAGTTGCAATACTGGAGCTGAAGAATGAATATGCTGCAGATCATGGCATGTTATTTTAACGACCTACTCCAGCCATTTTGTTTTCACCTAAACATGACACACTCAGACTTTACATGTAGTAGAATGATCCATGTAAATTCATGCATGTTGTGCTATCTCAAATATCGTATGTATGAAGGAACTGGATTTTGACCCGTTTCAGATTAATTCCAAATAGTCAATGAATTAATGTAGCAAATGAATTTAATATACAAAGAGAGTTTTACAATTACAGTACAAGTATCAAAGATAAAAGTTCAAAGTGTTTGCAAGAGCAGAGAAGCATGCAGAGTTCAGGAAAATTCAAGAGAGACTTTCCCAAACTCCACTCTGGTTTATGTCCCCTAACCAAAGGTGTGGGGGTTGGTTTACTGATCTAAGGATTACAAAACTAGCCCTGAAGATTAGACACGTTATCAATTAGGGACACATTCCGATCTGTTCTGGGGCCATCTCATATGACAGAGCGGTTTTACTGTATCTCGAGAAGCAAACAAGCTAAGCAATAACAAGCAAACCTTTTGTCCCTGCATTCACACCTTACAGAAACAAATGTTAACCATTAACATTCCAATGATTGCCTACTAGGATAGAAATTAAGTACATAGGTATACATGTCTATAATAAATAATGAAGAATCATTGAACATGTAAATAAACATAGATTTGACCTTTTTCAGTTCCTTCATGTATTATATTCACTCACATCAATTAAGCCTCCAAAAGAATAACTTAATATAGCAATACAGTGGCTTCAAATATTGGTTGAAACATAGCGTTAGGAATCCATGTTTTATGTCATCAGTTCATACGAAGCAGGCACACACACACACACACACACATTCACACACTGACAGTTTATATTTCACCTTCATTGCCATAGCAAGAGTATGCAATGATTTCAATATGTTTACAGACAATCCAAAGAAAATCTCTAGACCTGCCAGTGATCGAAATGTCATAGATACTCATATTATCAACAAACTATCAAAAAACAAAGTAAATGCTTGCTAATGTTAGAGTTATATTTAGAAGGGTTCGGGGCGGGATTCAGGTTAGAGATGAGGTTTAAGGTTGTGGTTATATTTAGAATAAGGGTTAGGGAAAGGGTTCAGTTTAGAGATATTTATTTATGGTTAGGGTTAGTGTGAGTGGAGTATATAGCACTTATAAGCACATTACAATTAAGTATAGTAATTATTATATAGTTTGTTTGCATTAGTCCCACTCAGCCCCTTTCCCCATTTTATGCCAGGTGTGTTTTGGAGCATAAATAAAAATCTACCCTTTGTTTAACCACGGTACATGGTTGTCAGACGTCCATTTTCTCCTACTCCATTCTCTTTTTTCCTGCGTTAGTAGTTATATTAAATGGCATGTTATATTTCCCCGGCCTACTAGGGATTCCTAACAATGTATATTTATGTAGTTAATTGAAATGTTATCAACAGGCTGTAGATTCGTAAAGCAGCTACTGATTGACTATCCAAATAAAGCGTTATAGAAATAACAAGTCGGTGCAACAGAATACAGTCTTGTGTCCCTTATCTGAATTTTAGTTTGGTCCGTACGTCACAAACATAAATCAATTTCTGTCAGGTGGAAACATGCCAAACAGTGTAATCTATGGTGAGATATACATTTTATGTGAGACATTTGGCTCGAGTGGTCACAATGTTCCTCTTGTTGTTCAAAGAACATATCCCAAGTAGCTTACAAAACCCGCACATGAACAAAGAGACATGATTGATGAAACTGCTCACATAAACACAACAGCAGCTTTCAAAGTACAACAAATACTGTACATCACCCATAATAATAATAACATGTTATACTACGTCCGGTTACACTTTATTTTGAGAGCTCCAAATTCCATCTGTAGATGTTCTGTAGATAGTAATACTATCAACAAACTTTCAACAAACTTTCAACAAACTATTGGTTGATTAACAGCTGCTCGCTAAGTTTAAGGTTAGGGTTAGGTTTAGAATAAGGTTTAGGGTAAGAGTTAGGGTTAGGGCTAGAATAAAGGTTAGGGTTAAGATATGGGTTAGGGTTAAGGTTAGGGTAAGGGTTAGGGTAAGTAGAGTGTTACCCTAGCCCCATTGTCAGAAGTTATTTCTCTCCTTATAATATCTTACTCTGTATCCTAAACCAATGCTAGTCCCATTCACCCATAACCTCAGTACCGGAGAAAACCACAGAAAACCTTTAACCTACATTTTGCAACGTGAGGAAAAAATATTCATACCTTTCTGTAATGTCATTATCTGTCCATGTGACGGTGGCTCCGCGTGGCGCTTCACGCCCTCGCTCTCTCCGGCGCTCCACCTTGCCGGTGTACCAACCGCCGGCTGGAGACCGTGGCAAACGCACCCCTCACACTCACACGCGCACCTGTTTTGAGCTAGTCATTGTGTTGTTGTTATTGGGTCATTACGTTTGAGACCGGGTGTGTTTTCTTGCTGCATTAAAAAAAGGAAAGACAAGCTGTTGATTTCTCCGTTTTGTTGTTTTTTGTTTATGCCTCTCATTTTTACACACTACCCTCGCACCTCACAGTCCAAATCATTCACCCGCGCCGGGGTTTGGATACCCAGTGCGGATTATGTGTTACAGACTACAAATATGTCGACATTTGATTGGTCCTGGCCTTGCTAACATCTTCACACATCCGGGCCAGACCAAACCTGAACTTAGACACACAGTAAAGACTACAGCTGGTTCAGATTTGGTCTAATCCGGATGTCTGTGGATGTTGAAACCAAGGCCATGGCCAGTAAACGTTCACCCACGTAGAGCAAAGCATATTACCGGATGCACAGTAAGCACTGCTTATTGCTGACTGAAAATACTTAAACATTTGTTCCACTGGCCCTACCCTGTCACTGTTTTCAACTTCCACAATCTGGTGCCGAGTGAGTCGGAAACCGGCTATGCAATGTATTCATTCATTCATTCATTTGCAGTGCATGATAAAAAAGTAAAAAGTAAAAAAGTAAAAAGCAAAAAGTTAATTGCAGTTGGGATGTGTTTAAACCAGTTGGTTTTTAAATTGGGGAGCTGTGTTCTGAGAGGAACGTTGTGATTCCCATAACGGACGTTGGTGTTCCTGAGTGAGAAAGTTTGCTTAAGTTAAATTCCAAAGATCCTGCTTCTTTGATTAACAATTTTACCCACCATGTTCTTAGTTTTTATTTAAACGATAAAAACACTTAATAATAATAATTACAATAATAATTATTATTAATTCATCTATAGAAAATATATTTATAGTCAAAAATATTTCATCATCGTTTTCCTCTTTTTTTAAGAATATATATCAGATATATATATATAAGAAGTACAATCCTTGTTCCGTGATCATCCAATTTCATTTGGATGTCATGATGTGGGTCAACATTTCCTTCTTTTGCAATGCCATTAGATTTGTAGACAAAAAGGGCATTATGTCTAATGTTTTGTCCTTATAGCATTTAAATATGATGAGAAAAACAACTGAGAAAGTACGTGGTATTTTTACTGCATGACCCCTTTACATTTCAAATGTAGGAAACTTCTGCCAAAGGGTGATACATCATATTAGGCTCCACCATCTGCACCAGCCAAGAGTTTCAGACCTACAGAACTCTCCTTAGATGGAATAGTGCCTGGCATAGGGATTGTTTGTGGAAGAATGTCCTTGAACGTCGATTGGCTGTAGGGTCCAGCTCTATGGGTAGTTTGTAGACAGAGCCTCAGGATGTCCTTGAGTGTCAAAGTGTTACCTTCATCCTCTATTCAATCTTTCCAGCGTATCCATGGAGAACCTTGTAGGTGGTCATTAGAGTTAATAGTCCATCTGTCCAGATATACCGGGCAAGACAATGTGCTTGTGTGTTCGTCTGTGCGTGTGTGTGTGTGTGTGTGTGTAACATGTCTTCATGTCGTTTGAGAGCAGGTGTAGGCTCCATATTTCCATCAGTGGGAAGTGTGGGGGGAAGGGTTAGAGGCCGAGGGACAGGGCTGATATGCCCCTGATAAGGTTAGAAAGGGGGTAAATAGTTATTTTAATTTAGAATAAAAATGAACATGAGTCACTCATCCTCCCACATTCAGCATCATATATGTATAGATGCTAGCCAGTTGTCAAGTCCTTTACTTAGTTAGCTAGTCAACTATGACTAACAGTGACCCCAACTTCTGCCGCCAAAGTAAAAGCAAAGTAGCTTAATTTGATTTTGTTTAATCTGAAGTAGAAAATCATCACTGAAAAGCTGTCTTTCAAAAATAAATCATGACCCTGGCCCCCCATTGCAAAATGCAACCCCCCATACCCCATCAAATGACTGGCCCAATGAGTTATCTATCTCTGGTTTCTCTCACTTTCCCTGTTTTCTACTTGTCTCTGCCTTTCTCTCTGATCCGTGACCCTGTTCTAGAATGTCCTTCTACAATTTTCACACCAGTGCTGTTCTAGAATGTCATCTTACAATTGGCATACCAGAGCCATTTTCTTTTCCCTCCCTGTTTGTCAATGTTTGATGGAGAGGCCAATCAAAATGCAGACCCCGTTCTCAGGGCCAGCTGCGCCAGTATCTGAGAAGCTAGCCCATGTTTGTCTGCGGGTCACTGTCCAGTGTTCTGCTCACAATGCCAAGTACCAGCAAGAGCTGGGCGAGCATTTACACCTCACCACTGAGGCAGCAGTCAACTACCGCTACCCAGAGTGAATGGACTAGAAGTGAGGGTCTAATTTCCTCTGTTTTTTAATACGTTTCTTTTCTTCTCTCAGACTGATGCTGAGGCGATTCGACATATGCTTGCCGAGCCTTACACTCGGAGCCAAGCTAATTCCTCAGTGAAAGCCTACGTGAAAACCAATCCCATGATGTCCCAACCAGTGCCATCCCATGCCGCACTACGTCATGCCATTTACTGGTTTTGCACTATGAAACAGACACCACTATCAGACAGATTCATCTGCTGCCAAGGCTTCAGATACGGACCATACACTGTTCACACTGTGTCTGTCTGTCAAAAGACAACATGTGTTGCTGAGCTAGGAACACGCTTCTCCGCTCAATGCGGAAATGCTTCAGAACATTGAGTATGTTTTCATTTTTACAAAAATGTCTATTTCTCAGGGTTGTATATCAGCTTGGACATCCTACAAAAGTGCCAGGAGACTGATGAATGCGACCATCCTCTGGCTCTTTCCTCTTTCTTTACTTGTCTACCGCCTCAACAGTCCACACAGCACACAAGCATCCATCTAATGTGTGTAGATAGAACTCAGTTACAGTACACACACACACACACACACACACACACACACACAACCATGTCTAGAGGGAAATGCGTTGGAGTACTGACTGTGAATCCAAATTCACACCGAGCCCCGGCCTTGGGCGGTGGTTGACAGCTAACATATTGCTAATCTAACATTCTGGACTGCATTTTTGTTTGGTTGATAACAACTTATTAAGACTCCATCATTCCGGCATTCTACAATTGAAGAACTAATTTCCGACCTAGCTTTATCTGTACAGCATTCCAACAATCGTAATGGATTTCAACATGCCTCCTGTACATGATAAACGATAAGAGATATTGAAACACAGTAACATGTAGTCAATACAATAACAAACGGAGATTATAGACGCATTATGAGCAATTTCATTGTTGAGTACCCTTATCCCCATGGCAATAGGTTTCTCAAACTGCTTTGACAGTATTTACAGCACCATGCATGGAGTTCCTGCGCATCTATTACTCCACAATATTTGGATGTTAGGCCACATTCCATTCTAATCAGAAATATTGATTTTGGAATTATATTTTTGTTTGGGTCCCTTTCCATTAGCTCTTTGCAGGTAGGTAGTGCAGGCTATTCTTCTGCCTTGTAGGTCAACAGACAGACACATCATTTAGCTTGTGTCTGCAGTAACAATCAGCTTCTTACTGACACTGTGTAGACCATAAATCCAACACGATATCAGTGAAAAGTGTCAATGGTACGAATTTGAAAAAGAGGAATGCTTCACAACCTGTCTTTCTGTGTATACACTATGTATGTCTATGCCTGTCAGTCTGTCTTTGTCCTTCTGCCTCACTGGCTGCCTGTCTGAGTCTCAAACCATCACAGCTCAATCCTGTCTTGAATCTCGTTCCCAGACATTTTAAGCAGAAACTCTGTTCACACAATATGTCAGACGTGGCCAGTAGACATAGGCTTAATATGCTTTTTATGCATTTGAAAACTATTTAAAATTCTTGCACTTGATGTTGAGGCATCGAAAGACTGCCATCTGTGAGGGGTAGGTTGTAAAGACATCTGTCAGCCTTGAGCAAAACTCTAGAATCTTCCACAAAAAACATAAAGTTAAACATAAAGCTAAAGTTCAGTTCAGTAGTTATTGAACTTTACTCAGCTAATAGATGCACCAACAAGCCCTATACTTGAGTGTCCCGAATTGCTCTGTTTTCGACTAATGTCTGTCACATGTATGTTGTTACTGGTCTATTTTCTTCCTAAATCATAGTTTTAAACACTTCTTTGAACATGGTTTTATTACATGATATAAAGTGGCTTGGGAGGGACTGGAAGACTGGTCAGGATTAATGCAAGGATGAATGGACAAAATACAGACAGGTCCTCGAAGAAAACCTGACCCAGAGCATAGGACCTCAGACTGGGACCTCAGACTGGGGCATAGATTCAGATTCCTAACGCGCACAGCCAAAATAACACTGCAGGGGCATCGGGAGTCTGTGAATGTCCTTGAGCCTGCACTTGAATCCCATTGAATATCTGTGGAGTGTCCTAAAGATTGCAGTTCACTGATGTCACTCCCCATTCAATTTCACAAAGCCTTGAGAGGATCTTCATGGAAGAAAGGGCGAAACTGCCCAAATCCAGGTGTGCAAAGCTGGTAGAGGCACACCCAAGGAGATCTGAAGCTGTGATCACTGCCAAAGGAGCTTCTACAAGGTACTGAATAACGGGTCTGAATAGTTACAGTTGTGCTCATAAGTTTGCATACCCTGGCAGAAATTGTGAAATTTTGGCATTGATTTTGAAAATATGACTGATCATGCAAAAAAACAGTATTTTCTTGATGGATAGTGATCATATGAAGCCATTCATTATCACTTTGTTGTTTGGCTCCTTTTTAAATCATAATGATAACAGAAATCACCCGAATGGCCCTGATCAAAAGTTTACATACCCTTGAATGTTTGGCCTTGTTACAGACACATAAGGTGACACACACAGGTAAAAATGGCAATTATAGGTGAATTTCCCACACCTGTGGCTTTTTAAATTGCAATTAGTGTCTGTGTATAAATAGTCAATGAGTTTATTAGCTCTCACGTGGATGCACTGAGCAGGCTAGATACTGAGCCATGGGGAGCAGAAAAGAACTGTCAAAAGACTTGAGTAACAAGGTAATGGAACTTTATATAGATGGAAAAGGATATAAAAAGATATCCAAAGCCTTGCAAATGCCAGTCAGTACTGTTCAATCACTTATTAAGAAGTGGAAAATTCAGGGATCTCTTGATACCAAGCCAAGGTCAGGTAGACCAAGACAGATTACAGGCATTTACAGTTGAATGTGAATCCCATAAGAAATAAAAGTCATGTGCTTTGCCTGCTCATTCATGTTTTCTTTACAAATGGTAAATATACTACCAATTCTCCAAGGGTATGCAAACTTTTGAGCACAACTGAATGTAGATAAAATTTTTCATTTTTTTCATTTTCAATAAATGTTTTTTGGTTTGTCACCACGATGTGTGGATTTTGGCAAATATTTTCTTAATCAATTATAAATTCATACTATACAAAATGTGGAGAAAATGAAGGGGTCTGAATACTTTCTGAAGGCACTCTGTATGAGAGAAACGAAGTCCGGCTTCTGCTAAGAGAACATGTTTGGAATCAGACTGGTTGTAGCAAGGTTTCTGAGAAATTAATGTACTGCTTTTATCAAAAAATCTAAATCTAAGCAATATTTATCAGTCATGACTGAGAATCTTAATGATCCTTTAAAGTTGTGATAAGTAATTTTCATGTAATGCTAATTGTAACTATGATTTGTCATCTTGTTTAACTATGAACTCGACAATGATCTTCGACAGAACAGACACACTAAACATTTTTTATGAGAATTGTATTTAATATGGTTTTCTATTCTGGACAGCATCAAATAGAGACGATAACCACTTAAAAACACTAGGGGTTTTTTGATAGATAAATATCTCACCTTTACACCTCACATCTAAAAAGGTTGCGCTCTTCGGGTTCTTATTGGATAAATATGGTCATGAGTACATTTTGAATCTACAAGGCCAAACTTAGGCTGCTCCCATTTTACCTATGTACTTGAATTGTCTAGAATGTTTTGTTGACTTATTCAGAAAACTCTGTTGTCGCTGCAAAATCGATACGCTGATACTAATGGGAAGAAGCTGCTAAGAGACAATTAAATATTTATGTGCCAATATCCTGCCTGTAAATAGGACAGAGAGAGAGAGAGAGATGTCAACAAGGTGCAGAGGATGGAGATTGAGGGAAAAGCGGAGGACAGGGATGGCGGTAAAGGAGGAAAATAAAAAAGTAGGAGAGGATGAAGAACAAAACGGGATGAAGAAAGAGAATTCGGGATAAATAACAGAAGACAGGAAGAGTGACATACAATTTGTACTCATCATACTGTCTTTGGGGGAGGAATTGATAAACAGATGGCTGAGGAAAAGAGAGAGATGTTCAAATTCAATGTATTCACTAAAGACGCATGTATTGAATGCCTGTTAGGATGGCCCGCCCATTGTCCGCAATATTCAGGCAGCCTGTCTTGTGATGCCTATCTTTGGGAAAATCGTAGAAGATACAAGCTTCCTCGTTGATACAAGACTGATATGCCCGGACTTACAGAGAGCGAGCTCTCTCCCTTCATTCCTTCCCGCTTCCCTTCTTGCCTTGGAGACCTCACCGCTGTTGTTTTCTACTATAATGAGGGCTGTTTACCCCCCCCCCCACACACACACACACGCGCACAAACACAAACAAATAAAAAAATGAATGGAAATAGGCCTATAGTGAATTCCATACATCCAGTCATGGATTTTAAGGAACCACTGGGTGAAAATCCGCCGGAAACTCACGGGGGGTAGGGTCTTTCGTAGGTATTTCTTACACCGTCCAAGCGACTTCGTCACCCGATGTAAAACACGTGCCGTCCAATCCTAGCTCTCCTATTCCGGCATCAAATCTATTGATTAGGAAAACGCTATAGTCCGTCGACATCTTCAGAAGTTCCCTTTGCGATTTACCACTAGCCTATTATTATTGTTGGAATTGGATTTACACGTTTTTGCTGATTGGCAGGCGTGATTTCAATCAGAAGCGCTGTTTCCTCTTATCCCACTGAAAAGGGGAGTTTATGATTGCTGCATTGTTGTGGTTGGTGCTGTTCAAGGAAGAGAGTAGGGAAATGAGGCAGCGTGAATGCATGCGGTTGATGCCCTAACCATCGCGCCGCTCACTGTTTTCTCAGTGGGAATTTAACGAGACAGTCTCTGCTATTGACATCATGCATGATCTTTACTAAAACCACCATAGAGCGTTATGTTAGCAATGGGTTTTTAAGGTTTGGACTAGTGGGATTTACAAGATCCGGTGGGAAAGGACGCAGGGTGTTCGGAAGATAACTTAACAGCTTCTCCGCAGAAACAGCGAACGTTTTGTTGCACTTGCATTTGATTGAACCGCTCCCGAAACATCCTATCACGAAATACATTCAGTCGTTGTCGTGGTTTTGATGGGAGTTGTTTTTGCAGTGGAGACACCAACTTGAGCTGCGGGAACAGTTCCTTAAGTACAGGTAGGCCTATTGGAATATATGCGCTAGGCGCGTAAATGTAGGACTGACTCTATCGGACGTATGTTTGAGTTATCACATGGGCAATTTGAATGGAAACTGAGCGCGAAAAAACAGCCTTCGTTGGGAGATGTTGAGGACAATGTACTGGTAGCCTGAGCGGTGTTATTTTGTTGGGGGCTCTGTGACGCAATATTTCATACGGCCTGGATGAGAAATATTGGCATCCACGCGTAGAAGGGCGTGAACTCACAGACACGCTGAGCATACCCACCGTACTTCCCTGGTGTTAATAGCAACCCCTCCTCTACCACCACTTTATACTCCTTTCCTTCACGCGGCGGAGATATAGCCTCGTCATGGATCTCAAAGCGGAATCCGAAGAGATGGTGGACTCTTTCAAACAGCCTGCGCCTATTGAAGTTTTTGCCAGCAGGTCGACTCTCCATGGCATCTCCCACATGTTCAGCTATGAACGGATCTGCATCAAGCGGTGCCTATGGATGCTATTCTTCCTGGGTTCTCTCGGGTTTCTAGTGGTGGTGTGCGTGGACCGGGTCCAGTTCTACTTAGAGTACCCCCATATTACTAAGCTGGACGAGATATCGGCTCCGCTAATGGTCTTCCCTGCAGTCACATTCTGCAACCTGAACTCGTTTCGCTTTGGCCGGGTGACGCGCAACGATCTGTACCACGCTGGAGAGCTCCTTGCATTACTCAATGGAAGGTAAGTGCTTGTGTGTTACTTCTATGGGTACCTTAAAACACCTGTTAGATCTATTTTGTGTTACTAGATGCTACGGACTTGTCAGCATTAGTAGTTTCCATTTCGACAAAGTGTAAAGTTTTCAATACAACTACATTTTTTTGAGAACAGGGTAAAAGCGTGACAACCGGCTGTAACAATTGTCAAGCTAATTGCAACTAAATACATTCAAGTCTTTATTAATTGGTTGTAGTCTGACTGAAACTTTCAAAACCATGTATTGGTCATTAAACATGGATCTTCATTTCAGTAGGTTTCACACAGCAGGACGTGTGTGTGTGTGTGTGTGTGTGTGTGTGTGTGCGTGTGTGTGTGTGTGTGGGTAGAGTCTAATATGTGCTCGCATACTATAGTCATTACTAAAGATGAACTCCGAAAAGCATAGCTTTTACTGTTAAATTCCTACACACCGCAGCACACTCTGAATTCAAAAGTAGCGTCCTGTCATGCTATCTGAAAGTCAGCATGATACAGGTGAGCCACAGAACAACAACAGTCAGCATTTAAACCTGAATGGCGGAATCTGCCTGATTTTACCTGAGAGATGGAGAGTATTAATATGGCCTGTTCTACCAATATAGCGTTCCATCTACTGTATTCGGATATATGAAAATACCTAACTCATCCATCCATGTTTACTTCTCAAATCCCATTGGAGGAGAAGTTAGAGGGGAGGGAGTTATTGTTTTCTCCTCCAGTAGGTTTTGAGATGAAAACAAGGGTACACAAGCAACAGGGTGGGCGCATCATATTCATAAATCATGATCATATTCAAACGTCTTTATAATATTAATACAATCTTCATCATATCTTCTTAAAACCTTTTAACATCATATTCATACATTTCCTCATCATACATTTCTTCATATTCATACGTCATTATCATATACAACAAAAGGCAAGGCGACGGTGCCGGCAACAATCCCGCCATCCACTGAATAAGAATGATTCCAATTTACAGTTCGTATTAAAGTGATAGTAAAGAGAGGACGTTTAAAGCCATTTAGCTAAACTGGGCAGGGCAACACGGGCTTGGGTTTTCACCTTGTCAGTTCGCGTAATGGAACCAGTGACCTTTCGTCCACTGGCTACTAAGCTATCTGTCACCCCGGATATTATGACGATCAAACCCAATAGAGATATTCCACAGTTCCGAAGTGATGCTGAGATAGTAGGGCAAATAAAAACCAATGACTACAAAGTTAAACCACTCGTATCGCTCCCCAGGGGGAGCGTTCTTTTTCTTTAGAACGGTTTACTAGAATGTCAGACTTAAATAGAAATACAGATGTAATGTGTCATAACCGAATCATAGTTGGTGCTCTTTTTGACAACTTAAAATATGCCAATTTTCTTGTAGAAAATGTTTTCGTTACAGGCTTCTATTGAAATTGTTTAAAGTTTTCTTTTTCATATGGTTGTATGATATGATTTTGCCATCAATGATCTCTTGAAAGAAGAAAAGAAAAAAAAAAGAGTTGGAGATCAATATGCTTTCTGAAGCTTATTTTTGTCGAATGTTCAGAGGAAGTTGTTTCGTGTAGTCCAGGGCGATCCCATACCTTTATTCACAGAAATGGTGTCTCTAGACTATGCTAATACAATCCCCATGGAAAAGAAGAAAGCAATATACTATTTATGATAACAGATCCAAATCCTGGGATTTCAGATCCAAATCCCTCACACACCTATCTGTTTTTAGAAGTTCATTTGATGTGGGATTTACTTTCAATTTCACACCTTTCACATCTTTTCCTTTTCTCAATCACTCTTTATCTTTCCCTTGATAAACGGCAAAGATGGCCGCCAACATAAAAGGCCTATTTACCTTCACAGACACTTATTTCAATGATTGCCATCGCTGCCTGTACTGAGGGAATAAGCAGTTTTATATTCCAGTTAGGAAAGGGAAAGCATGGCGTCAGAATGTTGAACTAAGACATTCAGGAGTAGCATATTACATCACATATTACATTATGTAGTACATCACGTATTAGACTGTTGTTTGCCATTGCTTCAGAGAAGACAATGTTTCTTTTACATCTTTTGAAAAAACACAAAGTTTGGGAATGAATTGCCATTGTAGAATAACATGACGTGCCGTGGTGACATGACGTGGTGGTTAGCCTTAAAGTTCAGAAAATGGTGCTTTGTGCCAGTATACCGTGTACTGTGTGGTAGATTCATTTCCTCTCAAAACATGCGCACACAAGTGCACACAGACAGCGCGCGCGCACACATACACAGCCATTTAATATACCAGAGCCCTTTGCTGCACATCATTCCGTGTGTATTTTTAGCATATTGATCCACACAGCTATTTTACTTAAGGGCAGCTAAGAACACTACCTCTGTGGTGAAAGGCTACATGAAAAAATGTCACCCATACAGTACAATCTCGTGCTGTCTTTCTCCCTCTCTCCTCCCTTTCTCTCTTGAATCCCCTCTTTCCCTCCTCTGTCTATCTATGTATCTGTTAGGGATCTATTTAACAGATCTATTTATCTGTTGGGGATATGTTTAACAGATCTATTTATTTGTTGGGGATCTGTTTAACAGATCTATTTATTTGTTGGGGATCTATTTAACAGATCTATTTATCGGTTGGGGATCTATTTAACAGATCTCTTTATCTGTTGGGGATCTATTTAACAGATCTGTTTATCTGTTGGGGATCTATTTAACAGATCTGTTTATCTGTTGGGGATGCACCAAATAGAAAAGGATTGTGTGAGACTGGTTGTGCCAGTGCCACAATCGATCGGTCGACACCAATATTTTGTGATTTTTGTACCTGTGTACACTGGCATAAATTAAATAAAAAAAGTCACTTTTGATGATGCTTATAATGTCAACAAATGTAAGTTCAAACATACAAAAGGTAGTTTGATAACGACTCTCCGATGACAAAATTTGTCTGATAATGAATGGAAAATGTATGAAATAGATGATGAATGCAGAGCAGACTAATATATCTTTTGCTCTAAGTGGAACCGATGCTTCTTCACACATTTGTATTTTACAATTTATGATTTTAGTAATTTTATATTCAGAAGAATAAAAGTAATTTCTTCAATTAAATAATGTCTTGGTGAGGAATATTTATCACAGAAAGCGAAGCTTTGTCTTTACCGGCTTTGTTGTGCAATAACCACATACATACTTGTCTTTGGCTAACCATGGATTTACTTTTTTACATCTGCCAATTTAGATTGTCAGTCTTTGGTCACACAGACTGTAAGGTGAAACTATCTGTCCTTCTTATCTCTGACAGAGTTGAGATAATCAGCCAATTCCTATTGTCTATTTGGGCCTAGGTAGGAATTGAGTATTTTGTGTTTTGTTCTCTCCTCTATTTTCTCTCTGCCCTCTCTCTTTTCTCTCTCTCTTCTCTTTATTTCTTTCTCTCTTTCTTTCCCCACTCTCTTCTCTGTATACACAGCACTCCCGCTTGTCTCATTCTCCTCTCTCTGTTTTTTTATCTTGCTATTCATCCCTTTCTTTGGTTGAATTCTGATTGTCCAGTAACACCCACCATAGCAAAGTCTATTCCAATTTTCGCAGATCTTCACTTTTGCTCTCTTGCAGCATGTGTACTTGTCTATACACTTGTCAAGTTCAAACAGCCCACAATGCACCAGGAACATTGCCTTTGCCATGGTGGCTACACTTCTGTGAGAATGACAAGCTGAGGAAACAGTGGCAAATCACGTCCATTCCCTGGAAGTAGTTAATTTGACTTCCGTCATGTGTTCACTTGAATCACGTCCAATGTCTGACACACCAGAATCTGTATCTGTCTGTTAACTGAGTGAGTGAAGGGGACCCGTCCTTATTTTGACTATTGGAATTTTCCCTTTATTTCTCCCTGTGACCTTTCTCTGTTGCTCTTTCTCTCTCAACCTTTCTTAACACACACAGACAGACACATGCACACAAAGACAGACACACAGACACACACACGGACACACACACACACACCGACTCTGTCTGTGACCTCTCAGTGTTCACATATTGCTAGCCTGGGAAAAATGTTGAATGTTTGGTGTTTGATTCCCCCTAGATGGTCCTGTGGGAGAAAAGAAACCTCTAGGCTTTAGAAACCTCTCTTCTGTAGTATGAAAAGCTAGCATTGTGAGAAGGCTTTGGTTTGACGCCAGAGAGACAGAACCAACTGTTCCCTTCTCCATCAGCTTTACAGTCAACCCCAGTTGACAGTCGACCCCTTATGTGCTTAAAAAACAGTTGTTGTTGTTGCACAAACGTGAAAACAAAGTGGTTTTGTATCAAATAAAAAACACAAAAGGAGGCAGAACAAGAGAGGGGAGGCAGAATAAGAAGAGAGAGAGAGGGAGAGACAGAGAGAGGGAGAGACAGACAGAAGAGACACAGAGAGACAGAGTAAATCTCAGACGAGTTGATAACGAGAGGGAGAGGTTACAGAGGATGGAAAGAAGAGAAAAAGTGTTGAGAGAGAGAGAACATTTCAGACATCAGAAATAAACAGAGAGGAAGAGGAAATTATGTCAGGCAAAAGCAATTAACCAGTGCCCGTTATGTTGTGTCATAAACAGGATTCCATACCTACTGTATGTGAGTGGCTTGGTTTGGCACCCTGTCATATACTTATCATTAGTGCACTGCCTGGGGGATGGAGGATGCTGTTTGAGACACTGTTGACGTTGTTGTGGAAATGTTGAAGTGTTGAAGTCAGATGAACAGACTATCTCCTTTCCCTGTGTTTTTTATCGTATGAACCACCTGAACTGTCGGCCTTGGACTGGACATTGTCAATGCACCGCATCCCTCCATTGAGGGGATTACGTGTGTCTGTGTGTTTGTGTCAGTCTATGGCTGTCTGTCTGTCTGCGTGTGTGTATTGGAAGAGACTGAGACTGTTGGAGACAGGAGAAGAAACTGACTTTGGGTCCGGTGGGTCTTTCCAAGTATTTGTTCTTCAAATACCCCTCAGCCAACAGCATTGGGTCCCCCTCCTGGGAAGGCTACACTCTGTCTGAGCTACTAACGGTAACCTAGGGAGATGTGCTGTGTTAGTCTCTGAAACTAACACATTGGACAAAAACAACAAGGCTTTTGTAGTGAGATATATCTGCCGCTGTCAAAGCATGAGTTACGCTATCCAGACATGCTGGGTCAACAAACTGATGATGAATGTGGCACAGCTTGGAGTCAAGTGGAAACAAATGGATTTGGTTCATTCAGTCAGTTCTCCTAATAAGCCCAGCTGTCGATGCTTACAGCTAGAAATTCCTGACATAATTTGAGACATGCCTGCCGAAATTGGATCTTGGGAGAATCTGTTTTCGGATTTCTTTTTTTTTTTCTAAAACAATGCGGTGGTCAAAGCCTTAGTTGAAGACGAAGACACAATGCTAGTTTACGGCAGCACAACATTACAAAATGTTTTCTCAAATGGTTTCTCATGTAAGCTTCTGTCCTAACTCAAATGTAACCCCAGTATGATGGAGCATGTGTGATACAGCTCCCTGTGAATTGAGCCTCTTGTGCCCTGTGGGAAGCGAGTGGGCAGCAGTACCTCAATACGACACCGTTGCGGTGGTCATTCACACAGTCCTGTGGTTTAAGGTTAGCTAACTGTTGCGGTGGTCATTCACACAGTCCTGTGGTTTAAGGTTAGCTAACTGTTGCAGTGGTAATTCACACAGACCTGTGGTTTAAGGTTAGCTAACTGTTGCGGTGGTAATTCACACAGACCTGTGGTTTAAGGTTAGCTACCTGTTGGAGTGGTAATTCACACAGACCTGTGGTTTAAGGTTAGCTAACTGTTGCAGTGGTAATTCACACAGACCTGTGGTTTAAGGTTAGCTAACTGTTGCGGTGGTAATTCACACAGACCTGTGGTTTAAGGTTAGCTAACTGTTGCGGTGGTAATTCACACAGGCCTGTAGTTTAAGGTTAGCTAACTGTTGCAGTGGTAATTCACACAGACCTGTGGTTTAAGGTTAGCTAACTGTTGCAGTGGTAGTTCACACAGACCTGTGGTTTAAGGTTAGCTAACTGTTGCAGTGGTAATTCACAAAGACCTGTGGTTTAAGGTTAGCTAACTGTTGCGATGGTAATTCACAAAGACCTGTGGTTTAAGGTTACCCAACTGGTGTAGCAGTGACAGTGACATCCAAATGGTGCCCAATGATACACTACTAAACAACAGCACCTTTTTCCTTTCTCCGCCAATCGAAATGAACACTGCTGTGGGAGGAGCTTGTCAGGACAACTGAGGAGCGTGCCACTCAATGCTCTGCGTGCAACGCTTGTCATCGATTGGTCCACCAATTACTTTACTGGATTAGGCTATGCAGTACGGAATAACTGGTGTGAATGTAGTTGATTGGCAGGTGTTTATAGTGCATCTAATGGATGATTTTTTGGAACAAAGTGCTGTTTCGATTGCAGGAGCTGGGGGCTAGAGCTGCTGCTTGAGTTCATTGACTAACTAGAGTTGTTGAAGTGTGAAAAGGAAGCCCGGCATTGATGCCTGCTCTCTCTCGCTGACACTAATCTTTTCTCACCTGATTTTCCTCTTGGCTCTGTGCAAATGTTGCAATGGCTTTAGGTTTCATTGACATTAAGATACACATTACTGTCAGTTTGCATGGGAAACCATTTTATAATGTGTGTCTGTTCTTTATCAAAGATGGTTGATAGCATGTCATCAGCTGTCATCCAAGGTCCATGTGGCAACAGCATGAAAGAGGAGAGAGGTTTGACAGTGACATCTTCACTAAACACTCCAGTGACTATAACAGATATGAATGCATGATAGGTACACTTTTAGAATAAAGGATCCCCCCAGGGTTCTTCAGCGGTCCCCATCGGAGAAGCCTATTGCTTCCAGATGGCATCTTTTTTGGTTTCATGTGGTACTCTTGTGAGTATCATGTAGATCACTCGGTTTTTCCACATGAGGACAGCAGAAGAGCCTTTGGGAACCCTTTTTGATGGCGCCATTTTTCTAAGATTGTAATTTAATGATATTTACGTCAATGACAGTAACATTTTGCTCTTCCTTTTAGGAAAACAGGCTTGTATTTGCTTTCTTATTCATTTGACATTAGCTTGTTCTGTATGGAAGCTTATGTCCTACCTACTCATCAGTTTTAAAGCAATATGTTCAGTTTCTGAGTAATATAAATTAATTTATAATAAAAAGAGTCAACAAATGGAACTGCACCTAAGCTTTGTGAAACTTTGAAACCCCCAAAGTGGTTGTCAATCTGAATATTTGTTGATTTTATTGAAGAGAGCTTAGAAAACACTTCCGGGGGTTTCAGCACAACCATGAAAATGCTTTCTAAATAAAACATGGACTGATGATAAGGGCCTAAGGAGAATATCACTGTAAAATTCCTCCTTCAATGTTTTATTTGGATTAGAAACATGGGGGAATATAGAAAGTGGGACGCATGGAAGCATGATTTAAACCCCTTTTCATTGGTCAATAACCTTGTGAATTTCACTGAAAACATTTTATATTTATAAAAATCAGGGTGAAATGAAATTGATAAAAAAATGGATCTTACAATGTTTGCTGTGAAACCTCTACTTCCTGCTGCAGGCTTGAGGATTTTTCTCTGAAATGCTTTCCAGAAATTGGTAACACTGGCTAATGATCAGATGCTTACAGTGAATCAGTGTAAAAGATGAATTGACCCCGCAACAGACAAGATTTGAAACCCTGTAACAGTGTTTAGAAACTTCAGCGAGAGGAAACTGCGCTAGAAGAGATGGTCTGTAATTCGAAACTAAACAGAATTCCTCGGACAGTTCTTCCAAGATGTAGCATAACACCCAATTAAGTGCTGTTTACAACAAATCATGTCCAACAATCTTTCCAAATATCCCAGGAGGATGTGTTTCAATACTCCAGCAAAGTCAAAGTCATGCAGTCTTTTTGTTTTTCCTAATAGTCACTTTATACCTAAGAAGACAGTGTGGATGGCAATTTAATGAAAGAACTACAACTTATAGTGTTTATCTTTAATTCACTTGAGTCTTATTTGGGCCTTGAAATGCTTAGTTTGACTATATGGATATTAGGAAATATTTTTAGTTACAGTATTTATTTTTAGTAGGGCTGTCAAAGTTAACGTGTTAATGCGTGTGATTAATTTAAAATACATAACACTGCTACTTCTTTTGTTGCCGTTAACATATTTTTCATTTTTGAGCATCAGAGCCATCTAGTAAGAGCTTGACTTTTGCGGGAGCTGACAGGATTGCGCTATCACACACTTATTATTTACTGGTAACTTTATTGGTGGTTGACTTAACCTGAGCGCTTCACAGGCATTTTTTCAATATATCATTGAATATGTCATTGGCATTTATGTTGTGAATTATGTTTACTCTGCACTAGACTAACAACAACAGCCTAAAAACGCATTAGGTTACACATCCATTTGTGCAATGGTTGTGAGGAAATGGGAATATCTCTCCTTGCATCCCGTACCCCAGTCTCACACCAAAAACCCATCAAACGAGAATGCTAGCCATGGCTCCCCTAGCTCTGTTGCGTGAATCCGCCTGCTAACACTTTGCTTGTAGCATGGTAAGTTGGCCTTATTTAGTGTTTTTGCTAATCTAAGCTAAACATTAATGTTTCTACCAAAGCCTATTCTCAAAGTGGAATTAACAAACAACTGTGCTCTGCGTGAATTACAGATGTCCCCTGATTTAATGTTTGTAGATAACATCTCTAGCCACCATGACTACCTTATGCCATTGCCTATTCAAGTAGCCTACCTCATGCATTTGGTTGAATTTGGGAATAATTCAATGGAGATACTTTATGAAGTATTTGGTTGTGGCTAACATCTTTCAAGAAATCTAATGTTTACAGGCCCCACCTGAACCCCATTCTAACCACGATTCAGTGAGATAAATGCCTGCACACCCAGCAGCTCTCCAGATAAGACGGGCTGATATGTGTTTTATACAGGAGCCTAATACAGCAGTTATTGTCCTTGGTGCGTTAATTAAGAAAACAATATGAGATGGTAAAACTATGGGATAATAGACCAGCAACCCTCTATTTAGATTTATATGGGCTACATTTAGATGCAGCCAGTTATTGTGGTAAGTTATTGACTGACATTGTATGTATATTAAACTAAATTAAGAGTATTGTCAACTTGCATTTATTTAATTCCAAGTCAAGCACTGTCCATGGTTTGCAATAAAACAAAGTATGTCTTTACCATAATGCACAACTTTTTAAACAGAAAATTGTGTATTAAGGGCAAAATTTGAACACGTTCTAATATTGCAATTAATCGCGATTAACTACAGAAGATTATGTGATTATTTTAATCTTTTGGCAGCACACATTTTTTATTTATAACAATAGCTTTTGTTATAAATAGGGTTGGCTGGGGCTATGGCTACACCAGTGGTGCACGTTACAATGCAGACTTTAAAAAAAGACAGTTTGTGGGAAAATGTGCAAAGCTAACCACGATTGACACAGAGGCACTACAGTGAAGAATACCACGCTGCACACCTGAAGAGCACATTGGAGCCATGGCGACAGAAGTTGAAGAGGGCTCGGCACCAGACGTTAATCTAAAGCTAGTCTGCTTTTCAGAGTTTTTTTTCATTCGGCTTCATTATGCAAGTTGTGTTTTCAGGTTAGACAACGTTTGTCTTGAACGTGTGGTTGAGCATTAATGTAACCATAGCAACACCACACCGGTGGTCTACTTGGGCGCGTGGAATTTCTTTATGGTCAAGTCGCACCGGATATTATACACCATTACATTTACATTACATTACCATTACTTTTACTGATGGGTCGTGCGATCAGTATCGCAAATTGTATATTTTGCCACAGTAGAAACTTTGAGGATAGTGCCTAGTCAATCCATCTATTTTATCTGTGTTGTTGTCGGTGTACTTCAAGTTAAAGCTTTCTGCTGTGAGACTATCAGTGAAGTTTTACTCTTCTTTATTTCCCCTTGTTACTTTCTACTTGTTACAGATTCATTAAGCACAGGACATAATTATGGACACATTCTAAAATAATGAATATAACTGCAATTTCATGTTGTTTTCAGTCATTTAATAATTTACCTAGTTTATAGAAGGAAATCAAGCTGAGACCTCGATCTCTTGAAGTTTTGCCCTGTAAAACAGCGAAAAACATACAAATACGAAATGGATAATAAAATATGAAGTTAAATTGCAATATCAAATTAAATTGCAATACTTTTTAAATTTCCTCATAGCCAGGAATATCAAGCTCAAGACTACTTTGCAAGGCATTCCATGACTGGTTTGTGATACATATACAGCCGAAAGCAACTCTGCGACAGTGTGTTGACGAGCGTGTCTACGAGGGTCACGCCAAGGTTCTTTGCACTCTGGCAGGAGGACGCTGTGCAGTTGTCAACAATGATGGACATGTTTCGGAGCAAATAGGCCTTCCTGCGAATGAATAGCAGCTCAGTCTTGTCAAGTTTAAGTTTGAGGTGGTGGGCCGACATCCAAGTGGAGAAGTCGGCCAGACACGCAGAGATGCGTGTTGTCACCTGGGTGTCAGATGGGAGGAAGGAGACAAGCTGAGTGTTAGCAGTGATAGGACAGACCATGTGAGGATAAGACAGAGCCAGGGGACTTGGTGTGTAGACAGTAGAGGAGAGGGTCAAGGACTGAGCCTTGGGGAACACCAGTAGTAAGAGGCTACATGAATAGGGTGTAAAGTAGGATGCTCTGATTCACAGTGTCAAAGGCAGCAGATAGATCAAAGAGAAGGAGATCAGAGGAGAGAGAGTTAACTTGGGCAGTGTGAAGAGCTTCTGTTACATAGAGGAAAGCAGTCTTGGTGGAGTGGGCTATTTTAATCCTGACTAGTTAGGGTTGAGATTGTTCTGAGAGAGGTAAGAAAAGGGTAGGGTGGAGACAGTGTGCTCAATTGTCCTGGAGAGGAAAGATAGGAGGGATAGCGGCCTGTAGTTTTTGACATCAGAGGGGTCAAGCGTTGGTTTCTTTAAGAGGGGCGCTACTCTGACCACCGTGAAGTCCACTGGGCCAGTCCTTAGTGATGAGGGAGGTGAGGAATGGGAGGTCTCCTGAGATTGTACATGAAAAACTGTACAAGATGAACTGTATGAGTTAATGTTTATGTTAATGTTATGTTAATGTTAATGTTGATACATATACAACTTGCTTCCCAAAAAGTTGAAACGATGTGTGAAATGCTACAAAAAACAGAATGCAATGATGTGCAAATACATTTTCCTTATATTTAATTGAAAATAGTACAAAGACAACATATCAAATTTTGAAGCTGAGAATGTTATAGTTTTTGGAAAAATACATTTTTTGTATTTGATGCCAGCAACACATTTCAAAGAAGTTGGGACAGGGGCATGTTTACCACTATGTTGCATCACCTCTTCTTTTAACAATACTCTGTAAGTGTTTGGATTAGATTTTTAAATTAGATTCAACTTTATTGTCACTGAACAAGTACAAGTACAACAAAATGCAGTTTGGGAACTGTGGAGACCAATAGCTGTAGTTTTGAAAGAGAAATGTTTTCCCATTCTTGCTTCATATTGGATTTCAGCTGCTCAACAGTTTGGGCTCTCCTTTGTCATATTTTTGGTTTCAAAATGCACCAAAAGTTTTCAGTGGGTGACAGGTCTGGACTGCAGGCCGGCCACTTTAGAAAGCTGTTGTAATATGTGCAGAACGTGGTTTGGTGTTGTCTTGCTGAAATAAGCAAGGCCTTCCCTAAAAAACATGTCTGGATGGCATCATGTTGCTCCTAAACCTGTATATATTGTTCAGCATTAATGGTGCCTTCAGAGATAGAGCGCAAGTCACCCATGCCAAGTGCACTAATGCGTCCCCATACCATCACGGATGCTGGCTTTTCAACTGTGTGCTGATAAGAAGCCAGATGGTCCCTGTCCTCTTTAGTCCGGAGGACATGGCGTCCATGATTCCCAAAAGGAATTTCATATTTCGATTTGTCAGTCCACAGGACAATTTTCTACTTTGCCTCAGTCCATCTTAAATGAGCTCGGGGCCCAGAGAAGGCGACAGTGTTTCTGGATCTTTTTTCTGTATGTCTTTTTTCTTCTTTGTATGTTTTAACTTGCCTTTGTGGATGCAGCGACGTACTGAGTTCACAGACAATGGTTTTTGGAAGTATTCCTGAGCCCATGCAGTCATTTCCACTACGTAATTGTGTCTGTTTTTATTGCAGTGCCGCCTGAGGGCCCGAAGATCACAGCCATCCAATATTGGTTTTTGGCCTTGTCTCTTGCGTACCGAGATTTCTCCGGATTCTCTGAATCTTTTAATGATATTATGTACCCTAGACGATGAGATCCCCAAACTCTTTGCAATTTTACATTGAGAAACGTTATTCTTAAATTGTTGCACTATTTGCCTGCGCAGTCTTTCACAGAGTGGTGAACACCTCCCCATGTTTACATCTGAAAGACTCATCCTCTCTGGCATGCTTTTTTATACCCAATCATTTTACTGATCTGTTGCCAATTAACCTAATTAATTGTGAGATGTTCCGCCAGGTTTTTTTTTAGCATTACACTTTTCCAGTCTTTTGTTGCCCCTGTCCCAGCTTTTTAGTAACATGTTGCTGGCATCAAATTCTAAGTGGGCAAATATTTTTCAAGATACAATAACATTTCTCATTTTCAACATTTGGTGTGTTGTCTTTCAACTATTTTCTATTGAAAATAGGGTTTAAATGATTCAAACATTATTGCATTCTGTTTTTCTTCATTTTTTACACAGCGTCCCAACCTTTTTGGAAACGGGGTTGTATATCAACATATTGTGTATATATACAGTATATACATACCCATATTTATAAACAATGCAGATGTCCTTTCATTCCTCTGGCTCTCTCCTATCTGTTAGTGGTGTCTAAAAAAATGTAAGTGCTTGTGGCTTATAATCCAATTGAACGTCTTCCTCTTCCCTGTGATTGCTTTAGAGACCAGAGCTGTGGCAGGGCTATATAGGAAAAACCCCTCCACTGATATTATTGTGATTGTATCTGGTACCTGGTCCCTTACATCCCACTGCTAAAGCTGCAGCTGTAACTGAGTTCTTAGCAACAAAACCAAGTCTTAAGTGCTCTCCTGGCAGATTTGTGTTGCTATAAGACGCTTGGTTGGGCACTTGGGCTATAATTCAATTAGGTTTAGAAATCCCGTAGTTACGACTGAACGAGGGTGTTTTGCTGTTATGGAGATGGACATGGGGGAGGCTTCTCCAGGCTGGCGTTACACCCCGGCGTCGAACCACGTTTCAACCATGTTTGTTCAGTCGCAACCGTTCACAGGGCAACTCTGAAATCATGTCAAATGGTTTCAAGACCGTTGCTTATCACAGAACCTGTGGTTTGTAATTGTTTGTTTGGCCTACATTATCATATAAAATGCTTAAGACGGTTTTTGTAAGCATGACAATTTTATTTTTATTCTGTTTCACTGTCATTGACAGTCGGACCAAAGGCACACAACTAATAGTCGGGACTAGACACAGTACCATATGAATAATGCAAAAATATAAATCTAAATGAAATATATACAGGGGATTATTGAAATGTAAACATCGCCCGTCCGTATAGTGTTCTTGATTACCATCCAGTTGGTAAATCAAACCACTGCTATAGCCTTTATTAAACAATGCTAGGAAAGTCTGTCACTATCACAGCACAGTTCCTTGGTGATTTTAAGTGATATGTCTCTTACTGCGGATGCCCCTGGGCCATGAAGATTGGTTGAGATCACAATGTATCTGTCATCAATGGGGCTACCAATGCCGATGCAGGCCTTTGGGTATAAGTGAACTCTATACAGCTCTATGCTCTGAGGACAGCTGAAAACAATTCATTCATATTTTTTAATTCCTTTGTCTTAAAGACAAACATCCTATCCAGTGTAGATGACCTCCAGCATTTCTCCTTTTATGTACCTTTTCTCTTTGTCTGATGTCAAACTTCATGCCCATTTGGAAGGACATGGGAGCTGAGCGTCTCTAAACAAAACCTTGTGTTTGACCACCCATGTCTTGTGACTGGGAACCCAGCAAACAAAATCACATACCTCACCCAGTATCACCCCCTACATCACCCAGTATCACCCCCTACATCACCCAGTATCACCCCCTACACAACCAAGTATCACCCCCTACATCACCCAGTATCACCCCTACATCACCCAGTATCACC
>JACXGI010002801.1:0-14647 GCA_016801175.1 Esox masquinongy | reverse complement strand
CCCTATCCTAATCAGGAGAGATTCAGACCTGGTGACATCAGGTGAGTTTATTTAATTACCAGGTAGATGCAAAAACCAGCATAGTTTCAGGGTTCCAGGACCAGAGTTGAAGAGCCCAGCTGTTGAGTCCAAGGGCAGGTATTATAGACACAGAGTAAGCCTAGTTTTGGACTGAAAAATTCTACTCAATGGAAGTTTTTTGTCCTAGACTAGGCTTAATCTGTCCGCAAAACCATCCCAAATCGAACTACCAAACAGTAGTACATCTACTTCCTTTCTCACATTCTCACTGAGGCACTGTTAATATCTCTTGTGTTCCTGGGTGTAGTGGATTATGGCAATTGTTGTTGATTACAACTGTTTTACACACTGAACCAGAATAGGTATTAGGGTAATGAAACTACAACTCCCTTAAGCCCAGCTTTCCAGTTAATTTGTTACACAGATTCTCTCATGAATTATTTAATTTCTCTTTTGAGAAATGGCTTGTTGAGCTCATAAACAAAAACGGTCTGAAACAGAATCTAACTAATTTAACCAGTGTTGGTTAAATTAATTATTTAATAAAAGAAAACCATCCAAATATTTTATTCGCCTAGCAGTAATAGATCATTCACATTTCAGCACATTTCAACACATTTCAGCACATCTCAACACATTTCAACACATGCCTAATACTTGATCTTACCCACATTGCAGGATCACTGCTTTTTCAACGGTGACAATATCATGAGAATGACGAATCAGTTCCATTCCTTGCAAGTAGTTACCTTGAGTTCAATCAGATGTTCACTTGATTGATGTACCATGTCCATCAGTGTCCAGGACTTGCTCTCATTTGTACCATTGTAATTGAGCTATTTGTCTCAAACACATCACCCCCAATCACACTCAAAATGAGGGTCAGGAGTAAAGGAGTTCATTTTGGGGTTGGGGGGGGCGTGCACTGCTCTGTCAGTTGTCAACGGGCTAGAAGCTTATTTTGTCTCCTCAACCAATCATCAGTTTGCATGGTGGAACGTTTCAGATGGTAGAAGATTTCGGATGGATGGTCATGTGACTGTTGAAATGGCTTCTGAGGCATTTCATCTGAGGGGACGGAAAGTGTTGATTAACCAAACTGTAACCGATGAGCCCTCTGAGTAACAAAACACAGTACACAGAAATAAAGAAGTACAATTAACTGACACATTGTTTGCAAAACTGAAATAGGACTTATGACAGTTCAAGGTTTAGCACAGGTACTGTAAACTATAGAAAAATAGACCATTTGTTCAGTCATTAAAATGCTTGTGTGGTTGAAACAATGGTGTTGTAATGTTTTTAAGTTTGGATAATGCTACAATTTAATATTTTTGTGAACATATCGTGCAATACAAGATAACTTATTCAAATGGTTTCTGAATTTAATAATGCATATCTACCTTTCTGTTTATTGGATTTTCCTGACATGGACGTTCTCCCTCAAAATTGCTTTTTATCATACCTCTGTGAACGTCCATTTGTACGAGCGTTCCCGTTGTACATATTATCCAGTCACTTGTTGTGTGAAGAGGCTTTTGCCTCTAATAACTGGCATTTTGATGGTTTATTGACACTTTGCATTTGATGTTTGCTTCCAGTAATTGCTTTGTGATTGTGGTATTGTATTGGAATGCCAACCTGATGGTGGTGTAAGGGTTAAAGAGGCATTTCACCTGGGCGGCTCTTCTGGGGGGTTTCCGTCACGTTTCAGAGACCTCTACTCACGTAGAGATTTGCCTTACACATAATTAGCCCGAAGTAGCGCAGGAATGTGATATGGGTACTGAACAACACACTCTACTGTGTTAGGACATGTCCTAATGAAAAACACATGTTTTCATGTTTTCATTTCGTGCTACAAGTCAATCTGTATGTAGTCTCAGTGGTCCATGATTGATAGGGCAATTGGATGTCTTTCAACAACATTCCTATCAGCAGATACCTTGGGGAATGTACTAGGTATCAACATTTTTCCTGTTTCTAAAATACATTTACATTTTAGTCATTTAGCAGACGCTATTATCCAGAGTGACTTACAGTGCACAGTTAAGTGCATACATTTTAAAATGGCTATCCATTTAAAATGGAATCCACCACACAGCTTAGCAGTAAGTGCAATCAATGAATTAGTTATCAGCAAAGGTCAGTGCTGGATAGAAGCCCATACAAATAAACATAGAAAGCTAACAAAAGACAACCGACATTGGTGGTGGAAGTGGAACTATTTAAAGTACTCAATGAAAAGGTGAGTTTTCTGATGTTTTCTGAAAATAGACAGAGACCGTTATCCTAGACTCCAAGGGAAGCGGGTTCCTCCCTTGAGGTGCCGGGACAGAAGAAGAGTGATAGGAAAGACCATGTGAGGATTTGACCGGAAGGAAATGAGACAGTGAGAGTCGTTGGATTTGGAAAGCACGGATTGTAGGGTTAAAGAGGCAGACTCAGGAGATAAAAGGGAGAAGGATTGAGGAGATGGGAGAGATGAGAGGATTGAGGATGAGAGCATTTAGGAAAAGTGAACAAATGTTGTGGTGGCGAGAACGAGATATAGAAGTGGTCAGGTGACTGGAGCAGTGTGGTGATGAGATTAGCTGACAGACATCATATTGAGTGCACTGCCTGCTTTGTGAGTAGGAGCTGACAAGGAAAATGGCGAGATCAAAAGAGGAACATAGTGGGAAAAAAGCATTGGAAAGAAATTACTCGAAGGCAGTTTTTGGAAGGTTGAAGACACCCAACAAAATGAGTGGCGAGCCATCATCAGGGAGTGACCAGAGGCCTACGAAACAAGTTCAACATGCCCAGGATTTCTTTTCGTTAGCTGGCTACACTATACCTAACAACCGCAGTCCCGCATAAGTGGTGTCACGACGGTGGTTATTTGTTGAATTTGTTGAATCAACTAAGGTTTTTCGCAATTTATCGACAAGGGCGTTCACATAAAAGGGGTGGTGTTTGCACCATATGACCAATCACAAACATGGACAAGTCTACCAGAGCCGCATATTTCATTCAAGAGGAGCAAATTACCATTTTGGAGAAATATGAAGAATATATATATACATGTATAAATACAGCTCCAGAAAAAAATAAGAGACCACTGCACTTTTTTCATTCCTTTTCCAAAATGTTGAAAAGGAAAGTTTTGAGTGAGGATCAGAAGCATTCAGTTTTCAGTGGTCTCTTCATTTTAACCCTTCTGTTCCTCACTCAAAACTTTCCTTTTCAACTTTTTTGGAAAGGAAAGAAAAAGGTACAGTGGTCTCTTGATTTTTTCCAGAGCTGTATATATATAAAAGCAACACAGTTGCTGCTACCAAAAGCAGGAAGGAATGCTGGCAAAAAATACAGAATGTGTAAATGCGTAAATACAAGGCTTATCAATATCACTGTCCCATCATTAAGGTACAACTAGATTTAACTATAATTACAATTGTGCACTCCATTAAATTGATGTGTTGCTTAGATTAATTCTTATGGTCTGTAAGACAATTTTTGCCGTATTCTTTCAGTTGTAACCCTGGAAATGTTAAGAGTCTTGGGAGCAAATAAAAAATAAATATAACAAGTGAAAAAGTGAAACATCAATGTGCATTTGAAAGGACTCCATGGTGGGGAGAAAGATAGTCCAACTGTGACACCTGTCCTCTGTGAATATTTCTATAGGTGCTAAAAAGGAATTACCTTTAATTGTCCAGCCTACTGCTTTTCCTGAAAATCCTTGGTGTCCATGTAGGCAATGTACCAGTATGAACGAACAATGATTGTATTTTTCCTTTATCAGAACGTTGATGCTGTGGAATGACTTGTGATGAACAAAATCACCATCACTCTCATCCAGCGATGCTGTTATCTGAATATGGGTGCCATCAATGGCACCGATCACTCTGGGAACCCTATGAAAGGAATATGCTGCATTTAATACACAACAGTAAACGTCATAGTGTCTACATTATTTATAGATGAAGTAGTCAACGTACGTTATTGTCTGCCTGCTATTTCATAAAAGCCCTCTTTAATAGACTGTGTGGGCAAGTGGCCTGGGAACACAACACATTTATCAAGTAGATCTGTTAAAGCAAGAACCACCTTGCGAATTGTGCAGCAGACCGTGTTTTTGCTTATGTTCTCCACATCACCCACAGCACACAAACTACCTGTAGCAAAAAAAACAACGCTGTGCATGCAGTCTGTGGAACTGTAAGCGCACAACTTCAATGTGTCACACTGGCAACATACGGGCTGAAGAAGCTGACAAAGGTACTTAATTCCCTCCGCTGAGAATCTATATCTTTCATAAAGATACTCATCAGAGAAAGCCAACGGGTTTTGTCGGTCTCCACGGGATCTTCTATGAATGGTGACCCCATTTTCATTCCAGAATTGATTAGTCAGTAGGCGGTGCTTTTATACGTGTTGATCTGTTATCTGGAATATAACCTGCTCCGGAGCAGGCTAGGTGTGCAGCATAAGTTACCATGGTGATGTAACCCGGTAACAAGTGAACCATCGTCGTGACACTGACAACCCAGGGTTCAACCTGAAGCTAGCTCGCTAACCCCAAATCCTGCTTCGTAGTATAGGCCTCTGATCAGCATGTCAGGCTCATTGAGGATGTCACGATAGATGACAACAATGTTAAGCTTGAATGGAAAGGTCACACTGAGAGCATGGAATTCAAAAGAGGAAATGGATCGGTGAGCAAGAGGGAAGAGGGAGAACCTCCAAGTTGAAGCAACCACGGAGACCCTATGCTCTTGGACTGTGGGTAAACACATAGTCAGATGAAGCGAGCTGCCAGAGTAGCAGTATTTTCTTGGGAAATCCATATTTCTGTAATGGCCAGGAAGTCAAGGGCCTGGAGGGCAGAATGGGTCGAGTTCAATTTGGCCTTGTTGACAGCAGATGAGCTGTTCCAAACACGGACAGTTAGCTGGCATTCCACATGGGTTGTCCAGGCTGGGAACTCAAGATTAGAAAGGTTGTGGCCCTAAGATTGGAGTGACTGTAGAAACGACGAGGAGACTGGTGGACAGAGATGGGAAAGAAACATATTGCACAAAACAGACCGCATTCTTTTTTGTAACGCTGGACAACAGATGGGTACGACAGAACAACCGATTGGGTGTCTTCCTCTGAAAGTGATCACAAATGGTGATAATGTTCTAGATTGCATTGAGGATATTTTGTATTTTTTTGACACAAATATATAATTCCTAACATTAGCAGTTACTAAATTATGTCAGATAGAGTGAATGTAAGTGAGCTAGAGTGAAATTCCTCTTAAATAACTAATATTCACATGTCAATTGAACCCAAAGGCTGATTGAAATGATGAAGTGCGAAATTAAGACGGTGGTTATATTTGAAACCTTCTTGAATGTACATCTGATTATTGGATTCACATGAAGTATTTAAATGTGCATGTGCGTGTGTTTGCGTGTGTTTGTGTGTGAGAACAGGTGTTGGGGGTTGATAGAGGCAGGCAGGCCCGGGGGGAGATAGCCTCACGCTGATTCCTTTGAAGCATAGGACAATTTTGGGCTTGTGGGGGACATACATCCACAGTTAAAGGGAAGTCTGTATCTGTGGGGGCGTGTGTGCGGGTGTTCATGTGCTTACCACCAATACTTCAGAAATCACGCCAGATGGTTTATAAAGTGTTTTGCTTTTGAATGGCACAATAAATGGTGTTGCTACGCACACATTCTGATTGGTCCTGAGAGCACTTGACGTGAGTCATTGTACTGGAAACATCCTCCTGTTTTCCCTAAAGTGGACTCTCATTGAAATGAATTTAATTGTCCTGCATGGCACAGTGATCAGAACGATTGTTGAAGTAATGACTTAACTGATGATCCATTTTCCTGGTTGGTACCTCATTTTGCTCTGTGCATGTGTTCCTGTTTTACTAACCTGGTGGGCACCATGATTCTCCGCAAGGAAAAGGAGACAAATCTCACCTTTGTGGGATTTATTTGCTGTTCAACTTGAGGACGAATTGTATTTTTGGCTTAGGGGTTCCGTTTAGGCAAAACTTTCCTATTGGCGTTACGTTGAGGTTGGGATTCTGGGTTATGGCTAGGTATTATAAAACAGAAACCTCAAAATATTTGAAGTCGTCTTTAATGTACATTTTATTTGTGGCCTGAAGTAAGGTATTTGAAATGTCTGTGGGCATGTACACCACAGAATTTTACCTGCGGGATCAACCTTACAAAATGACTAAGTGATTACAAGTAAATGACGTTCTCAGAGGAAAATAACAAAATTAAATAAATCAAAAGACTGCATTTAATTTAATCCCGGAAGTGTATTTTAGAATATTACCTATTTGTTTGATTAAGTTGGATTACGTACAAATGTTTAGTTGAATACAAAATTGTTTCCATTATTTTCTGTAAATGCACCCCCCCCCTTCCATCTTAATAATGTTTCCAAACTGATTTCTGCATAGTACCTTTCACAATTATTGGCCACCATGTTGTAGCTCAATGGAGACCCAATAAGAATAGAAGCCTTTAACTGGGCCCAGCTTCCCAAAATCATCCCAACTTTAAACGTCATAAGCTGTAAGAGACCTTTGGGAAACTGGCTTCAGGCTTTTAAAAATCACATGCATTTTAAATGTTTCACATTTTAGTCATTCAGCAGACACTCTTGCAGAGTGCATTCATCTTACGAAAACCACACAACAAATTATTAGTAGGTACGTTTTACAGATTTTATAGATTCAGTGCAGGTAGTGTACAATTGAAAATATATTTTAGGGCTGTCCTAACCTTTTCTTGGGGATCTACCATCCTGTACGTTTTCTCTCTAGCTACAGTTGTGACTTACCTGACTTGGCATCTTATTAAAATCAGGTGTGCTTAATTAGGCTTCGATAGAAAACCTCCAGGATGGTAGATCTCCAGAAACAGGGTTGGGTAGTACGGTGAACACAACAAAACAGAGGAACTTGAATGACATTTACTCTGATGGGTGGCTAAAATGAAGACAAAAATAAGCCACACCTCCTCTTTTGATTTGCTGCGCTTTGATTGGCTCCCCCGGCACAATGAACAACAACACATTCTCGTTTTTTTACCATGACTAATTTGTGCACTTTTGCAATAAAATTATTTTAGTGCTAACTTTGTAAAATATGAATACTAAAAGATGACTATAGTACTACTGAACATCAGCTGGAATGACGGCACCACTGAAAGGTGGGCGAAAGGGACACCTGAAGGACCTCAGCACTTTTCTCATGGACTGTCGCTGATACATTGCTCTCGCCGTTGGTGTTTAAAGCAATTAAGTAGCTTTCATTAAATTATTCAAAAAACTACACTTGTCCGTTGAATATTCGACAAGTTTTATAGAGTATGTTAACAAACCAAAGGGTGATTTTAAGTCAGAATGGGGAAAGGTCCCGCTTTGTACAGTGCTGCACCACCAGATGATCCCTCTGCTGTGACTTCTGCTGGAATGAACATCACAGAGTTGGGCTGACACATCAAACCCTTTCCACACTGCTGAGACCAACCGAGACAAGATGAAGAGAAAAGGGGTTCCATAAGGGTTCCTACTGTCCGGAACCCAAAAGGATTCTCTGTGGAACCCGAAAAAATTCTCCCAGTGAGCAAAGCGTATGCTCCGCCGAAAAGGGATTTTTAAAGCATTTTCTTTTTTTGTCAGGTGGTTACAAATCCACCACTGTTGTCGAACTGTGGCACAACCAAAACTAGTTCAGGGTGGTTAGCGTCGGAAACCATGGTGTAGAGCTCACAGGGCGTGGCAACATGTCTCGAACTCACCCCGAGACAAAAATGGACACGCTGTGGAAACGCATGGAGCGAAATATCGTAACTGACCCTTATCAGAATTGTCTGTGGATACACTACTAGTCAAACAGCTGGACAGGCTTACCTAGTTTCAAGTGAACTTTTGCCTGGTACTGTGCATTGGAATGTGATGCTGGTGTGAATGTCACTCCTAAAACATGCTCATATCGTGCCAGCATCACAGCTCCCAATATACAGTTCCGGAAAAAAATTAAGAGACCACTGCACCTTTTTCTCTCCTTTCCAAAAAAAGTCGAAAAGGAAGGTTTTGAGTGAGGAACAGAAGGGTTAAACTTAAGAGACCACTGCAAATTGAACACTTCTGTTCCTCACTCAAAACCTTCCTTTTCAACTTTTTTTGGAAAGGAAAGAGAAAGGTGCAGTGGTCTCTTAATTCTTTCCTGAGCTATATGTGAACAGGAGTTAGCATATAGCATTCACTTCTAAACCTGGACAGGACAACTTCTAAATGGTATTCATTGGAAAAAAGCCAGACAGATTTGAATTAGATTTCAGTAACCACATTGTACTACAATACAATAACCACATTGTGTTACTGTTACAATGGATACATCGTCACAGATTTGACAGGGTTACACTTTTTATAAATCAGATTTGCTGACTTTGCGCCAATTATGCCACCCCTTCTCCAATTCCCAGGGTCTGTTTTCCATTAACCTGTTTACAGCATATATTAGAGATCATAAGAGTGTAATATCCTGTGAGTAAACGCGCTGTAGCACAAGGCATTGCGCGTCTTGAACAATTTCACACCTCACAGAACAATTCCCTCTCTTGTCTCCCCAGATCTGAAACCCTTTTAGATCATTTTTTTTGCCCTATAGGGTAGACAAATAATATATTTCACTCAAAACGGACCCTCTGTGCTACATACAGATGCAGTATCTTTATTTGATCATTTTATAAAACCAGTAAATGCCCCTTTTCATGTCTAAAGGTTTTAGCTCTTACTACAAAAAATACCTGCTCCTTTGGAAAAAAAGTTGAGTAATTGCAATGAACATTTCTGTTGCTGCAGGTCATTTGCTTAAGACTGCCTCAAGTTGTGATATGAAATCTTTACTCACCATTCTTTTTGGTAATTTGGCCTTCAGCTGTTCCTCGCCCCTTACTTTGAGTAGGCTGAAGGTCCCTAGGACGAAAGGTTTTCCTTCAAAGCAGCAATTTAACTTATGAAAGAAAAGACAATACAGTAAAGTCTTTTAAGCCTATTCAAAGACCCATGTGTGTTAATTAACATAAAACACAATTGGGTCCCGGACTGTCTCAGAGAGTTTGAGAGTTTTAGAACGTACCTTTCTTTTAAGTTTCTCATCGGTGAAAACGGGTAAAAGACAGACCAGACTGGCTGTCAGACAAAGTCAGATCACAGCTTAAAAAAACGTCATACAGAAAGGCAGATGTGGAGACAGACAGTTTCAACATCAGTAACTGTCACTCAGGCATTGCGTTTGGAGATGATTCTACAAACACAAAGCTGTGTTGCTGCCTTGCATTATTGCTCAGAAAAACAGTCCATCCTTGGTAAAGCCTGACATGAGCTTAGTGATGCTGAAGAGACACAGTATTTAATTCATTAATCACTTTGTATTGATTTATTTTAAGTTGTAGGTTTCAAGCAAATGTGAGTGTGGATGAAAAATGAGTTTTAAGCTAAATCTATATAATTGTTAATAGTAAAAATAATACCCAAAACCAAAGAAAAAGATGACATGATTTTGACAACTGTTTTTGATCAATGTTCATTGTTATATTTTGCTATAGCTCTTGTCTGCAGTTACAGCCTTTGATTACAGTACACAGACCTTTGCTGTTGCCATTTGTTTTTGTTTTTTTGTGCAGGTTTTTTCATTTGGCACATTTACAATGAGAAGAGTGGTGTTCAGAGCAAGTCATAGATAAAGCATCTCCATTGGTCTTCTACGTTCGGAGGGACTGATTCCTAACGGACCAATAAGCAAGATTTGGGGGGGGGTCTGTCATGAGGCACAACAGAGATACCAAATCACATGATTTGGGATTGGAAGTGACAAGATGGACTAGCAAGCCCAATTTTGAGCAGCCAAATTTGATCCCATTCACAAGCAAAAGGGCTACAAAGACCACCTTCTTTACCCCAGCTAGAGTGTCAGGGCCTGTAGTGGGCTGGACTAGGCAGTTGCAGAAGCTCCAGTGTCCTACAGTTGATCACATTGGAAAACCACCTCGTTTCTGTGCACAAGTACAGGGGAGGCCAAACATTTTGGCTCGGGGGCCACATCAGGATTTTGAAATTAAATGGAGGGCCACATTTGTTTTGTAATTTGTTAATTAGAAGTTATCTGCAGACCAGAAAAGGGCAGTAATTAAAACATTCATACAGTAGGTTCATTATAATGTCTAAATAATTTAAATTCAGATGTATAAGAGATGGCTGGTGAGTTGATTAATTTCCCCTCAAAACTATTTTATTACCTACCCCAGGCCGGATGGAACGGCCTGACGGGCCAGAGTTTGCCCCCCCTGCAATAGAGCATGTCAGATATGCTGGATTAAAGTGAGAGATTCCGCTTGGGTTTGTCATGATTGGTGCATATTCTACTGGAGGAACTTGTGCAAGAGCGTCCCTTGAGCCGTGTGTGAGTTGTGCCTGACCGATGTGCTTGACCGGAAGTTTGGCCCGTCTGTTTAACACTTTGCTTCTATGTGTTTTATTAAACTAAATCGGAGGGCCGTGGGAAATTCTGCCTCGCCACTTGTTCTCCAGTAGGTCCGTGACACAGTTGTCATGATCACCGTAGCTATTGAGTTGTAATAGAAATGTTCTCCTCAGCTGCCCGCTCTGCCTGTGACTCTACCAACGCCTGCACACACACACACACACACACACACACACACACACACACACACTCCTCCTGCCCTCCATACAGCTAACTCACTAATCACGGTGAAATTAATAGGTATAACATTTAAAAAAAAAAGCTGTGTCATTGTATCGCAGATTTGGCAATACCAATCCACATATTGTGTAAGAGGCACGTGACATTAGCCTCGTACACGTGACATTACACGTGACATGAGCCTTGTAAACATGACATTACACGTGACATGAGCCTTGTACATGTGACATTACACATGACATGTGCCTCTTACACGTGACATTACACATGACATGTGCCTCTTACACGTGACATTATACTCTTACACGTGACATGAGCAAAAGCCCACCTGCTCATGGATTGGGTTTGGGTGAACGGCACTCCAAAACTTGTGGACCAATGACCATGCCAATATCCATGCCTCTCTGTAAACATGGCCCTTCATATATGCTATAATAAAACAACCTTTGCAGCGAAGGCATACAGAAAAGGTAACAGTTTTGTAACCAAATGTAGTAACTGCAGAAGGCAACAGCTTAGGCGAAATAAAATAAAAAACTGGAAAAGTTTGAATATGTTTCCCTTCTTGCAAGTTCTCATATCATGTGTGAGTTTTATTTAATTATTTAATAATTGGTGCAAGGATGACCCTCCATGGATGGTTATTTAAAGAACCAATATAAAAAGTTGAGAACTGTTTATTTACCATAGCGTGCTATCTTTGATCTAGCAATATCATAACCGCTTCCCTGACCCGATCTCTAACCTACCGCGAAACTCTCCGGCTCTGCTCCTGCGCCAGGTACGAGATCAGGGACACTCATCTGGTGGAGGAGAGCGTTCTGGAGACACTGAAGATCAAAGCCGACTTCCTCAACTTCAAGCCCCGCCCCTTTAACATGCGAGAGTTCTACGACCGGTCGGGCCACGACATCAAGGACATGCTGTTGTCCTGCTACTACCGCGGTGTGGAGTGCAGCGCTGAGGACTTCACAGTGGTGAGTCGCAGAAAAGTACTAACACCTTCACACGATTTGTAGGCTCCCAGCGGATGTGATATTTGTCTGTGATGTAAGATAGTCATCCGCTACAATGCTAAGTGAGCTGCTGTCTTGGTACCACCGCTGAGTGGCGTGCAGCCGCAGACTGCAAAGAAATATGGGTGCTCGGTGGCATATCTGAAGATCAGGAAGTCTCACTTTAGCATGTCGCCATCTTGGTACATGCTAAAATGGATAATCTGATCCTCAGAAGGTTTTTAAAAAATGACCCAATCCCATTTTGACCCCTAAGCCATACGCGCACTGCGCTCAGATATCTGAGAGGATTGCATTGGTATAAGTAGTATGGTAAATCTCACACCTAGATTACCAAGGGACAAGCTATTAATAGATTTTTCCCACCTGTCAAATCTTTGGTCAATTTGACAGGTGGGATTTGGTCACTGCATGCATACTTTCTGCTAAACTACAAGGTGACAACATCATGATAACATAGCGCGCAAATGCTAGTTGAATCCACTGTGAATTTTTACCTATGATAGTATCCTACTTGTCTGTAGTGAAGCTAAGCTAGTTGCTTTTCCGTTACAACGATGAGACCGTATGGTGTACAGTTATCTATTATGGATAAGCTTTCGGGCCTCCTCTGGGTATGATGATAGTGTTAATATTCCTGAGGAGCAGATCTTGGCTTTCGGTAAGCAGACGGACACAAACTGTTCAAAAAAAGTAACAAATACTCTAAGACTAAGGAAGTGTATACAAAAAGACCCCAGAAGCTGTATGTATGCTTATATATGTTTGTTAATTGGAACATGACTTTTGTTGGAAATTCTATGTTCCAGAGATAGTTGTCCACCCAACAGTGATGACATGCTACTGGGGGGTGACCCACCAACACAGCCAGTCCCTGTGCTCCAGCATAAAGCAGCGTTTTTCAAACCCTCCACTTCACAGGGACCCTCAGATAAATTATTCTATTCAAGGACTGGATGGTGTACTAGCTGTGCAATACTTAATAATTTATGGTGGAATGGTCGAGGGTCCAAAGTGAGGGATGGACTGCAGGAAATATATACAATACAGGACTGACAGCTTGGACTTTCCTGATCCATCTGATCTTTTACTTCAAAGAGGCGAGTGTCATTGTATTGGTTTGGCTGAGGAGTAAGTTTCACATGACACAATCCGCTATGCTAGCAGGGTCTTGTGGTGTAAGGCATACCTCGGTTCTGAGTTTACATATGTAGCCTGATTCGACAAACCGACCAGCTCCGAAAAAAAGAAGAATGATGAGAAAAGATCTGATTCAACTATCAGAAGACGTATATGTGAAGAAAAGAAAATATCTGAATTGGGCGACCTGCGTAAACGCAGGATTAAAGCTTACGTGAGGCACAGATTGTGAGTACTGTTTCCATGCTCACGTGTCTTACTGCAAGTGTCTTTTGGTCTTCTGGATGATGCTTTCCTCGTCAGCGTAGCATCGAGCAGCAGACTGACGGCTCCGACTTCTGGTGCTTGAATGTCCTCTGACGGATTATCTGATCCTCAGAAGGTCCTTGTAGTGTAGCTGCACTTAAAGACATCCCCTTCATACCTCACCGTTTATACACTTTAAAACGTCCTATATACCGTGTCTAGTCAGAAGAGAGTGCTTATATTCACACGTTTGATCTACTGTCACTTCTCAGTGTCGGATGAATTTTTTGGGAACATTGTTAACTAAATAAGCAAAGGGCAGTCCTTAGAGGGGAAGCTATGTGAACGGTCCCTGATCGCTAGTACTTGTGCCCGTCAAGAGAAACAAACAGGATAAAGTACCGCCATAACCCTCTTGTTTTGATTTTTTATGCCGTTAGGAAAGTTTTAAATAGGTGCAAATCTGTGTCGGCTACAAGGGCACTGCTGTGCCTCTCTACTTTCATGTTGTGTGGCTGTATAAATTCTGGTAATTTCCAATACGCTGCAGTACTTTTGACCAGAACCGTATTTACCCTCATACAATGTAGTGCACTTTTTAGAGATTTGTGGTGTGATCTAATGGCGTCAGCTGGCTAGGTTACTCAAGAACTTGGATCGGTCTGAAGTGTTACATACCAAGCAACCAGCGTGATATCCTTCACTGAGGCGGAAAAGCCATTACTGACAGAGGCAACATCTGCATGCTTACACCGACACAAACATTGCAACGACAGCTCGCATGTGTAAATGTGTGCTTTTTCAGTGTAAATACAAAATCAGCAAATTGAACTGAATGGAGAAAAAGTATTGGTTTAAATTTACCATTTGCAGTTTTATCCCTACTGCATGATAGTTATGTAACGTCCGAGTGCTCCAACACCTGCCTGGCACGTTCTCACTTTGCCCTGGAAACTTCCAGACTTCCCCTGGCGCACGCTTTCCAAGGCCTGAACCCCCGTGGCTTGTGAGTGAGGCGGGAGCGAGGCACTGATAGGACTGGTGCAACACACACCATTTAGTGATGATACTGTAGGGTGATTATTCTACATTGGGATTCTGTATGGTGATAATACCATTGTTATGTACAGCCAATGTTATATTCAGCTATAGATGGAGCCCTCATAATTCACTACCTATCACCAGTGTTATATCCTGCTATAGATGGAGCCCTCATAATTCACTACCTATCACCAGTGTTATATACTGCTATAGATGGAGCCCTCATAATACACTACCGATCACCAGTGTTATAATATAAAATATGTCTCAAGAGTTGCTTATTTTCATCTTCGAAACATTGCAAAAATCAGAAACTTTCTATCAAAAACTGATGCAGAAAAACTAATCCACGCTTTTGTTACTTCTAGATTAGATTACTGCAATGCTCTTCTTTCCGGTTACCCTGACAAATCAATAAATAAACTTCAATTAGTGCTGCACACGGCTGCTA
>JACXGI010002800.1:47776-69564 GCA_016801175.1 Esox masquinongy | reverse complement strand
TCACCATCTCTAATATCTATGCTATCTCTACTACCTCTACTTCACCATCTCTAATATCTATGCTATCTCTACTACCTCTACTTCACCATCTCTAATATCTATGCTATCTCTACTACCTCTACTTCACCATCTCTAATATGTGCACTGTACTCCACCCTCTTGATTGTCTCTATTCCATTGTCTTCACTATGTCATCTTTGCCTGTCTGCACTATTTCTGTCTACATCTACTGTATCTTCTCTCTAACTGCAGATATATTGCGGTCCATGGAAGTGTGTTTAGTGTTTCTCCGTCTTCTCCTCCAGCACTACAGTGCCATTATGAAGTACATCAGCCAGCCTCCACTGCTGCTCAATGTCCACATGCACAACCCCACGGTGAGCGTCCGCAGCTGGATGGACTCGCTGCTCGCCTTCTTCCCCGGCCTGCAGGTCAGTCACAACACGGCCTCTGGCTTCAGCATCACTTCTTCTGGAATCATCATCTTGTGTTCATCATCTTGTGTTCATGCTCCATTTGCTTCTATCCATATGGGCCGCAAATATGTCACATTCATAATGAAACGTTCTGCCTGGATCATGAAATCATCAAGGCCACGTCATCTCTGAACACTAAAGACGAAGACTGAGTTTCTATTGATTTCACAGGGGTTATATGTTTAAGTAGCCTTATCAACCGTTTACCACAGGTTCTGAGAGGGGACCTTAAACCAGCCATAGAGACCCATGAGATGCTGTACCAAGTCACCAAGCAGCACAAGTTTCTCCCTGAGGTAGGAAAAAGTGACAGTTGAAGTTGTGGGAAACAGTATAATATCTGTTCTCATCTTTGCTTGACAGTGTTTTTCTTCACATTGCAGGCTTTCACCACAGAGTTCAGAGTTCACTGGGGTCAACACCCTCTCAGGCCCGAGTTTGCAGAAAGCACATACTACCTCTACAAGGTAGTGTAGTTTAGTTTGTTTCCATCCACTGTAAAAAGCCAAAGCTCAGCTGGTTTAGAGGTAAAGGACAGGAAAAAAACATATTTTCTCTTCCCCAGGCCACCGGCGACCCCTACTACCTCAGGGTGGGCCAGTCCATCGTGGAGAAGCTCAACGCCCATGCCAGGGTGCCTTGTGGCTTTGCAGCTGTGCAGGATGTCCGCACAGGGACCCACGAAGACAGGTTGTTGAATGCAGCCCGATGTAAAAGCCTCAGGCCTAATCGACTGATTCTTTCTTACACAAGCCTCCACCAGTGATATTTTCACATTACTATTAGAAGTGTGGGTCTTTAAAAACTCTTCAAATGATTTCCGACGCTCCCTCTCTCTGCAGAATGGACTCATTCTTCCTAGCCGAGATGTTTAAGTACCTGTATCTTCTGTTCTCTGAGAGGAACCAGCTTCACTTTGACATAGATGACTACATCTTCACCACTGAGGCCCATCTGTTGCCCGTCTCCCTGTCCACTTCACAGCCCCGCTGTCGAAGCAACAACACTGTGAGACTTGGTCCCTTACCAACACTTCCGTATCATTATGGTCACACGAGCTATGGTGTCTACTTGAACCAGCTTTCCTGTTTTGGATAGTTGTGTTATAGTGAAACCGATCCGCCATTTTGTGTCTGTATGTTCCAGGAAGTGCATACTACCGTGGAGGAGGACCAGTTCACTTACTCGTGCCCCAGCACCCAGACCCTGTTCCCCAACAACCCCTCCTTTGCCAAGACCATCAGGGACAGCTACAAGTACCTGACCGGGGTGGGCCGGGCCTTCCACGCTTCGCCTGTCAGGTGTGTGTCTATTTCCGTGTCCAAATGGTTGTTCACGTTGTGGTAGATAGTGTATAATTTTTTTTGAGTTCCTGTTCCTGTTTTTCTTCTATTTCATTCTTTTTACTAACCCTGAACTGGTTACCTAGTTTGGATATTTTTTTTCTATGAACAATCTGGCATATTAGAATACAGTTAAACAGATCAGTTCTGTGGACACCAGTCTAAAATGTTGTACCTTTAAAAAACAAGACTTGAGGCTATCCGAAGACTTGATTTAAATGCTCAGTGCATTAAAAAAAGAAAATTCCCTTGATGATATTTCCACACTATGAGGTTGACATAACACTTGTTATTGTAGAAATTATTTCATTTATGAGCTTTTATAGGTAGGTGGGATTTAGATTTTGGCCTTTTCTGCTTTTTTGTTCTTGCATTTTTCAATCCTGATGTTGTCTTTGAGTCACAGAGTTTATTTTTCATTAGACGTACACAGACCTCAAGTTGTCACCTGAAGTGGTTTAGGTGTTTTTGTGCACTTAAAACATAAAAAAATAAAAAGGGTGTAATACTATGGGGAAAATACAAAGGGTGTAATACTATGGGGAAAATACAAAGGGTGTAATACTATGGGGAAAATACAAAGGGTGTAATACTATGGGGAAAATTAGAGCAGATTTTTATTTTCTAGCAGATTTAGCAAATTCTGAACTGACGTGGCTCTTGACCAGCTAGGCCTTGGCCAATAATTATGTTGGTGTATTCCCGGTAGGAAGAGGTCCTAGACCTCATACAAACATTCACTGGTGAAGTTTGTGTTTGATAGTACTGACTCTGTATGACCTGGGGGCTTTGAAATATGACGGAGTTGGGCAAAGGCTGATTTTGAATTTGGGATACAGAGTTACTAATGAGACTCTTCAAATGACCCTTTTCATCGGCTAGCCAGAGTTTGTGAATCAGTGATTATATTTTATTTTCGTCCCTCACGGTTTTCATCATGTCACCCTGGGGTACCCTGGGTCAGATGAATCAAACACCACTTCTAATTGTGGGTGTTTGTATATGCAGGGGTATTAAGTTGCCACTTCACGACCACAGTATGGAGCCGGTGGAGTTTCTGAAGAGTATGGGCATCTCCCTCACCCCCCTGAACGAGGCAGCCCTCGGGTCCACAGGAGCACGCGGGGTAAGATGGCTGGGGGCTTTTGGAGTTCACCACTCTGATGTCTGTCTGTAGCACTGTCTCTTATTATGCAGGGCAGCATCACCCTCACTTTCATTCTCCTGATTTACTCCAATCTGATAGGAGGCAAATAAAGGTGTTTACATGGTGAAACTGGTGGCAGAGGTGACCCAGAACTCTGCTGAGGAAGAGGTGGTGCCCCTCATCGTTCAGCTGATATCCCCCCCGTTTCTCGGTAGAACGGTCCTGACCGCTGGACCAGCCAAGTTTGGAATGGACCTTACCAAGCACGAGCACGGGGTGAGCCTTTTGATCTTGCATTGATTTTTAGTTGGTCTCTGTGTAACAAAATATTTACAAGCTAGGGGCATCTATTGCCTCGACACGTTCATCACCCAAATACGAGAAGACCAAAATCAAATATTAACCCATGTCAGAGTTAGTTTCGAATATTTCCAGAGCTTATGTTGTCTGCTTATGTCAATACCGTGCAGAGTATTTACGGGACTCATGCGCACACACACACTCTCTTTCTGTTCGTCTCGCACACACCCTGTTGCTTTCCCAGGTGAAGGGCAGCATTGTGAAGAGTTCTCCCTACACAGCATGTGGACACATACAGAATGCTGAGGAGCTGGGTGGACACATTGCCCTGGCCCTGAGGGGAGACTGCATGTTCGCTGCCAAGGCCCGCAGGCTGCAGGAGGCTGGGGCTATCGGAGTCATCTTCATAGGTGAGGCCAGTCTCTCTGTCAGTTTCTCTGTCACTTTCTCTCTCTCTCACACACACACACACACACGCGCACAGCCTCTATCTCTTTCACACGCATTCTCATGGCCCTGCACCGCTCAGTACACAGACCATAATACCAGCACACAGTTACTCTGCTGTCAGGAGCTTAGTTGGCTGTCGTTCCCAAACTGGCTTTGATTGACCGCGGTCCTCTTTCGTGTGTCACCCACATGCCCCACTTGTGTTCTGAAGTACCAAATTTGCCCCGTTTCTCCCTCCTAGACAACCGAGAAGGGAGTAACAGTGCCGAGACGCCCCTGTTCCAGATGGTTGGGGACGGAGGCTCCACGGCCGACATCACCATCCCCCTGGTTTTCCTGTTCAGCCAGGAGGGGGCGCTGCTCACCTCTGCGCTGGAGGATCACCACAACGTGGATGTGCTGATGCTGCCCAATGAAAGACGGCTAGGCAAGATGGCAGGTGTGTGACATGACTGTGGGTGGTCTTATATTCTCATTTTTTTAAACCTATTTTTAAAGGGGTTGTCATGATGATAATTTACCTTTTTATTTTAAGTCCTGTTTTTAAAACCTCCCTTGGAATGTAATCTTCAAGAGATACCTAATTTGCTCCGACCTTGTGGAAATTAGCCGAATTAGAGGAACATGCATTTGCATTCAAACTAACTTTGCCCTTATAGTGTACCCGCTATACTTGATTTCACTTTGGTTGATCAATTTACAAAAGCGTTTAAAAACCTATTGAAAAAATATATATAAAAACCTATTTGGATGTCACAATGATGTTCTGCAATTTTCAGTGCTTGAAACTGTAACCATAACCATGATACTTAAATTGAATGTAAAAGAGGGGATCCTGGTAGAAAAGGGTTTAACACCAACACATAAACCTCATAGTATTGATTCTGGCTTTGAATCCCTGTCTCATCGGTAATTTGACACAAACCCTCTCCTCACTTTCCTCCTACACTATCAGATCTTTTCATTGATACAGACCTGAATAACAGAGGAAGACCTGTTTAAACATTCAAAACTCGCTTCTCTTGATAATGCGCTGGGATTTGGATATGTGTTACCAATGGGTAACATGAAATTGTATACTTGTTGTATAGTAAAGCATCTGTTGGCATGAATTCATTCTGAACTGAATTATAAAATATGCGGTTTGAATCCTGAATGTTGATTGGCTGAAAGCCATGGTATATGAGACCGTATGCGTGGCTATGACATCACATATGTCTTTACGGTTCTAGTCGTGTTGGTCACTTTTAGAATACCTGTAAGGCAGAAGTGGGTGTGGAATAGGGCCAATATACCATGGCTAAGAGCTGTTCGTAGGCACAATGGATCGCAGGGATAAATATCTAGAATGTTAATTATTAAGCAAAATACATCCCATGTAAGTGAATGGATTTTCCAACCTTCTGAAGCTTACTTTAACCTTTGTGATGATTTCTAAACTAAACAATGGGCCTCACGTCATTGAGACAAACCTTTAAAAGATTACGTTTGCCACTCACTTCTTCACTCTTTGTTTGTCTCTCTTGCTTGTTCCCTGCCTGTCATCCACCGTACCCCAGACAAAGCAGAGAAGCCCCTGGGGACGATGAACATTAAGTTCCGTCTGGCGGAGGAGGGGGAACTGGAGGAAGAGGAGGGCACAGGCCCGACCCTGCAGTTTGTCCTGAAGAAGGATGAGTTGATGTTGGAGGAAGAGGAGTGCAGACAGCAGGCAGACAACTGCCTAACCCCGGATGGCCATCATGTGCCCCTCTCCGACAGCCCCCGTGACCCCAGTCCAGACCCCTGAACTCCAAACCATCATGTTCCTCAACCCCTGCCACTGATCACAGGGCCTGGGCTCCCCAGCACTCATCCCTGTTCAGTGTCTAGAGGCATGATGCTGAGCCAGAGGTCCCACACTGCCCTGCCGCCCTCTCTACACACAGTTGACTGGACAGGAGCTTAACAGTTTAACTGCCACTCCACTTGTAAAACTTGAGGTTAGGCTCATAGTTAATGGATATTGGAACTGCAGTATGTGTTCGTGTATTGGAAGGGATGGGCACAGGGATGGGCCCTGTGGTGTTGTGGTGATTTAGTCTGAGGATTGTAGGAGAAAATGAATGTGCACATTTAGGGGAAATGGCTGAGGTAATTTGAGGGGATGTACAGCGCCTTGTTTGTTTCTGTACTGTGGGCTACCATGTGTTGAGCTGCTGCAATAATAACATTATCTGGTCAACTCAGTGATGTGTTAGTTCATTTTCAACAGAGTGGCTAGTAGTGCTGTTTGAAGAGGAACAGGAGAGGAATTGGCTCTGTTGACCAAAGGCAGGTGTTACCACTCACAAGTACCTTAAACTATAATGCTTTCAGACAAAGGTCAAGGGGCCAGTTTGGGTAATCCAATGAGTTCAGTGTTATTTATATAGTACTGGTAAATCAGGGAAATTTAAGAGTGTAACAGACTTGAATGCTTCCGTTTGTATATGTGTAGGTGTGATTGTTGGTACATACCATATCAAGACCTAGTATTGACCTTAGTCATGCAAATTACATTTTTGAATTGTCAGTTATTTGGGATTTAAAGGTAGACTCCAATATGCACTAAGTAAACATAATATATCAGGTACATCTGAACCAACTAATTCAAATTGAAAACAGTCAATTTCATAATGCAAATCCTTTTTTAAATAAATAGTTTAGTGTAGAAAAAACTATATATTTATATATTATATAAATGATGAAAAAAATGCGACCAACTTAGACAATTTCAAGTATATTTTAATGTGCGTATATTTTCTTTGCTTGGGATTTACTCCGTTTTTACAAACGTGTTTTTAAAAAAAAAAATTTAATTTCCTTCCTGAATTGACTGCATTCAAAAGGAATTCAAAAGTCCTGGTACCACGTTATTACAGTGTGAAACCCATCGTGCACATTCACAGATGACGTGAGAGGTCCTGTGTGGCACTTGGCTTCATCTGCTGGCAAATTCATAACGCTGAGTCTACCTTTAAGTTGATTCCACAGCCTGTTTTTTTTGTCAGATGGTTTTAGCTCCAGGTTTGTACTCTCCCTGTTTTCACCAGTGCCCCTGTGCCACCAGAGTCCAATAATACCATGCACTTTTGCACATGGGCATCATCCTCCGAGAACATATGATGGAGGATGATCCCCAAGTAGATCACAGAATATCTAAAAGTCTGTCTGTCTGTCTGGACTTTCTGTATGTCTTGACTGGTGTCTTCTCATTACCACCAGGTTTTGTGTCATTGTGTGTACACAGTATAAGAACTGTAAACTTCCATTGTTTCTTCTTTTTTTTCTTCAGAATTATCTTTCTTTTTACAGTATGAGGTTTGCTGGTGTGTTGGTAGTTAGGATGAGGCAGCCATAGTCTTTCTAATTTGTATGATCAGATGCAGCCCCTCACATCTGTGCATTGTATCATTCCTGAGTTTGATCAGACACATGTTGAATAATTTTTGCATGGGTATTACATGTAATGTATATAATTTTAAGATGTAAAAGTGGGTTATTTCCCCATTGTTCTTAGTCTTGACAAGACAGAGTACTGTATGATTTACTCAAAAGTAACATTAGTGCAGTAGGCCTTTCAGTGTTGCTGCTCACTTTACTTTATATCTTGGTCCTATATATATATACACCATATACAGCTATTACTGTATACTCTGAGAGGACCGTAAGACTTAAAAAAGGAAATTTCTTTTATGTATTTATTCTAGAAATATGATTTGCCTTTTTGAAATGTTTATAAGAATAGCTGAAGCTTACAAAAGTGCCAAAGTGATTATTGCTGATAACAGTATCAGTTTCTAATGTACTTTGTCTTTGAGAAGATTCTTTGAGAGCTAAACAAACTGATTTTAATATATAAAGAATCATAATCTCAGTTGTCTCTGACTTATTTGTTTTCAATTTTCTTAACTTCCTTTTTGTTAACTTAGTATGTAGGTGTTTTAAACTGGTCATTTCTAATTGAAAGAGTACATATACTCCAGTATATATGCTTTCCAAACAGTATTGTTTGGATTTATTTGATATAGAATAGAAATGTGGCAACAACCATCACCTTTTGTTTTTAGGGATTAACCCCTCTCCAATAGAGGCTGTGTCAGTTCAGCGGGAACAGATCCGCTGCGTCCAGGTGACCAGGATAATCACTTTGTGTCCCTGATCATACCCTATACCCTTTGCTGTACTTTTGATAGTCTTTAAGTCGTGGGTCAATAGTGTAGTTCGGTAGGTTACACTTTCTTTACGCTATCTATGCTGATCAGCATGGTGTGCTGCAAAGCCTGTGTTTTGGTTTTACGAAGCCGAAGTTATATTCGAAACGGTTGGCACCGTTGATAAAGATACAGAAATAGCCTGTACTAAAATAAACACTAGTAATGTGCTATTTTATGTTAGAAAAAAATACGGGGAACCTTTTTTACACAATTACTCAGATCTATTTATTTTTTAACACAATTTTCTTTAAATCATTTTTCATATACATTTTACTTGTGTACCAAGAATTTGATAAAAAGTGCTGAACCCAGAGGCAACGCAAAAAAACGTTATAGAACAAAAACTGAAGGCTGTGCTGTAGGCTAGTATACAGAACACACTGGCTTGTACCTTCAGCACCTGCCGGCGCATAGTCGAAGTAGGCTACTCGAGCCACTTTTCTCAACGCTTCATCACCGGTCATCACGCCGACACCAATGTCCAATCCCAAATGGATTCCTAATGGAGCCCTACATCCTATCCTATGCCGAGATCTTACAGGATTTGGCAGGGTAAAACAATGTGGTGTTAACGCTATCTTGGCTTCAGGTAGGAAGATTCGAAATATTACTTCTCTATCAGTCCTCTCACATCTCAATCTATGCAAGTGCGTAGGGTTTAGGGATCCAATGGGGATTGGCCTAAGATTACATGTAGCCTACCTCCACCCTTCTCCGTGTTTTTTTATTCTAATCCTTCCGCTAGTTTGTATGCTGAATTCCCCGCCTCCCCTCCTACCCTGTCTCCTTTCGAGCGCACCGATATCTTTCGCAATGCCACGGATTAACATTAAAGTGGCACAGAGACCGTGGCCCGGACTGTAGGCTATTCAAGCGTAGGACCGCGATATCGGTTCAGTTGGTTTGTTATATGTCATGGAAATCACTTGGGACGGATTCGAAAACGAGTGGGGGAAATGACAATCCCCACGGTCCAGGGTCTAGCTTTTTGTTCCTAAAAGGTCTTCTCAATGATGCCGCATTCGAAACGGATCGAACGACAACCCCGGGCCTCGCTCCTGTCGGGGTTTCTACTATGTGTGGTTCTCGCCACTGGCAGTGCCAGCATGCCAGGTAAGCATAATGTCGTTAGATCCGTAATTAGTTGTAACAAAAGGGCAAAGATGTGTATATATAATACCAATTATGACACTGTATTCTAATCATCATACTAATAATAGCTCAGAGGAATATATTTGGTTTTGCATCTAGACAACTGGGCATCCAAAAACCAAAAATATATAATTTCCAAATGAAACTATGTTCGTTTTTTTCCGGAGTTTGCTGCATTCATTTACAATGCATAAATGTTGGCCATTATGGAGCTGGTGTTCAAGTCTTAAATAGTTCATCAGTTTTCATGACTTTTAGAGTTCACTGAGCATTTTTCCACTCCCAGTATTTCCCCAGTGTTAGTTTTTAAAATGGGATGTTGAGGAAGCAATAGAGACTAAGTATTTTTAGTTTTATTTGGGTGTTCTAGCCTACAGTAAAGATGGTGTTCTTGGGACATATTGTAAAGTCAACATTCATGAAGGAATTAAGTCATTTATAATTTGTCTATAATTTTGTTTTTTTGTCATTGTGATTTCCAGGTCGTCGAGAAGTTTATACATTTACCACATTTTGCATGCTTGTTCTGGGATATATTCATTGGAATGTTACTGACGCAGTTTGTGCCGTCTAGAAAATGATGTTCTATTTAGTATTCTCTTGAAGAATACATGTTGGTATGAATGCATTCCTCATACACATTCAGATGTAAACACTAGAATAGTATATATTAACCAATTGTGAATAGTCTGGGAAAATCCATAAAAAATACTGACGTCACCAAGTCTCCGGAAAAGTGGATTGGAATTATAATATGTATTTTCAAAATTCGAGTTAATGGTGCTACAGGTGATATTAAAACATTTAGCTTTTTCTGCAAATTTCTAACATTTTCTAACATCTAATATTTTTTGTTATTGAAAAAAAATCAGAGATTTATGCACAGTGCTTATACCACATATCACAGTCCTTGGTTATCTAAAACATTATGTATTGTCTAACCTATACTGCAAATTGGATTTGGGGGAAAAACACTTTGTACATTGAGTAAATCTAATCAGATAGAACACATTGAATGAATTGAATTGTAATTGTAATTTTGATTAAAATATTGAACAGGGTGTAATTTGGTGAGAAAGTCAGTCATCTTTTGAAGAGACAAATAAGATTGAACATTTTGATATATTAGAGAAGGAGAAGTGACTGATGAGGCTATCCCTGCCCTGTGATTATTACTGTCTCACTGGCTGGCTGACTGGCTGAAGGGTTACCTGGCTGACTTGCTGCTGACTGACTTAATGACTGGCTTACTGACTGACTGGCTGAGGAACTGACTGGCTGGCAGCTGACTGACTAGTTGACTGTCTGACTATATAGTGATGAGGGATAATCTCCCCTGAGCTCTCCACATTGAAGCTTTGTGAATGTCCACAGCTGTTGTGTTTCTCACAATCTCTTCGTCTCGTTGGAGTCGGCTGGACACAGAACCCAAAACACAAACTCATTCTTATTATCTCACTGATCACTCGCACGCAATCCTCCATTAGCATCGGCGCATATTCACTCCAAGTCTCATACACACACACTGTTCCTAACAATATCTCATACCTACCTCATACACTTCTGGGTGCAATATTATATACAACAATACATCTACACAGACCTGTATGTTGACCTGTATTGTTTATTGAAGCTGTAGACTAAGGCTTTAGGCATTAGGCTAATGTTTGCTATATGTTTTGTTTTGGATGTGTCATCTTATCTGTAATCAGGATGTTTAATTGCCTACAGGGACATTTCATGTTATTCAAGTCAAGAACTGTTGAAGAAAATGAAAGCCAGGGACGGTAATATGACGGTTCTGAACAGCATGGAAATCAACATGCTTTGTCATTGCAGAGGCAGTGCCTTTGTGTGGTTCTCTGGCAGCCATGTCACTTATCAGTAATCAATTGCCAGGGGCTTGAATGTTTTAGAGGGAGAGATTACAATTTAAATTGTCACAAGTAGTATGCACACAGTCGTTTGTGACCCAGTTGCTGTCCATATGTTGTGGCACCTGCCATTAGGTTGTTCAAGCGTATCTTTGGGACCAGGCAGAGAAAAGGTGGAAAAATGAACACATACACTGGGACAAAGATGCACGTCAAACACTGACTCACTATACTTAAGGCTGTCTCACTCTCTCTCTGATTGATATTTTAGAAAATACTTCAGAAGAGTAAAGACTATAAGACTATACATATTGTGCCCTTGAGCAAGACACCTAAGCCCTAGATCTGCTCCAGTGGCATTAATAAGCTACACTGAATATGGTGTAATGTTTCAATTATTGCTATAAGGTAGTGGTCAGAAACCTTATTTAGTCAAACAGGAGTTATCTTTTGTCCTTGATTCCATGCCTTTACTGCAGTCCTGCTGTACAAATATTTTTTGTTCAGCCTATAGAGCAAGGAGTAAGAAATCTTTTTTTTGCAACACGGTTGGTCAGACTTGTTGCTGTGGTAACTTTGAAGCTTTTCACAACAGACCAGGTGAGCAGGTTTCTCCCAGCCAACCCAGGGGAAATATTTTCATAGGCTCTGGTTAAATTTAACTGGTAATGGGATGCCTATAACTGATTCAAAGGCATTGAGAGACTTTAGGTCTAAAAGGTTTTAACTGTGCAAAGCATATATTCATTATATTGTGCGTCAAGCATTTCACATCGCAGATCTCATCTGTTTTGTAGTGAACCATTTTTTATAATCCTATAAGGTCCTCATCTTATGTGTACATGAATTGCGGAGTATCAAAATCCTGATACGTTGGTTATTCTGTTATTTCTGCAAATATGTATACAGTAGTTTTTAGATAATTGGTGTTTTTGAGGTAAGAGATTTCAGAAGAGTTTTGTAACATCATTCTCTTTTATGACTTATGTACATTACTGAACAAAATTCTTAGGCACTATAGACATTTATTTGGGTAGTAAGTGTTTATTTGTAAAATAAAAGGTTCCTAAGACTTTTGTACAGTACTGTACTTTACACCAAAAAAGTATTGACACCCCAGCATTGTGTCAAAGGATTTTCAATAGAAACTTTTAGTACCAAGTTCCAAGTGAAAATGCTCTAATATTCTTCTGTCTTAATATTTTTCCATCTTGAATATACTTTTTCAAAAATCTCTCACAGGAAAAAAACGTGGCACAGTGGCGATTTAACACTGTTATTTAATGACAATAATCAAGAATAAATTATTTCACTTCCTTGTTTTGTGTGACTGTGAGTGTATGCACTTACATTGGTAACATATTTCAACAAGTGCTGTGTCAGCCTCAAGGGCTATTTTTGCCTCTTCAACACTTGTGAAAGAGTTGTCATTGCATTTCATTGCGTCTCTTGTTAGGCATTTTCCAGTGGAGATAAGATATTTGTTCACCTGCACCAAGCTCATGGTTGAATCACCCGACTGAACCTGTATCCTGAGAATAAGGACAGTTGATGATAGAGACTTTTCAAAGCCACTGAACTTTGAGAACTCACCTGAAAATGAAGAAAAAGGTCCAGGCTTCCATAACTGGCAATGTGTCTTTAAATCTGAAATGCATCTACATCTAATTCTGAAGTTCATAACATCTTCATAGTCTCTGTGGTTGAAACTTTGTGACATGACCAATATTACAGAAAAACAGATCAATGATTTTCTGTGAGTCATAAATCTTTAACAGACTGTTACAGTTAGATAACTTCCTACACTATGTTCTAGATTTTATGATTTGTCATTTTAAATTGCACTGTGATCAATGACTTAATTGCCTTTGATGTGTAAAAAATATCCATGCGATAGATTATGCTTAAGGATGCAAACACTTCCTGGAGGTTGTCAGAGGCTGGCGTTGTGGTGTTCACTTCAGAGGTCTATTTACTTCCTGTTGATGTGGCTAGCTGTAGGCACTTGACTTGGAGTACATGGCTTAGTTCCTGTTGAACTAGAGACAGGAAGTCCACACAATGGGGCAGGATGACACTCCTTTTCTGCCAGTGTCCTGCCTCCCCTCTCACCCCTGTGCACCAATCAATAATGGGGTTATGGGCATGGAGGGGGGGTACTGTTACAGTAGGTATCTGACTAAAATGGAGACCATAAAGCTCTTTTGGGAACTATACAGAGAAGTTTTCTTTTTTAAAGCATGAACCTATGATCCCACAACACATAGCCCAATCCCTTGAAACAAGAGAAACACAAAGCCTTTCCTTCCTCGCACTACAACTCTTTTATTATGACTGTCGCGTAACAGAGCTAAGCAAAAGTTCACACCAAAATTAGTTTGAAACGTGCCAGATGAGGCCTATCCAAAGACGGAGGTCACATGTTGCAAAGCAGAGGATCACAGTGTTAGGCAGGTGGACTTTCAGAGGACAAAGCTAAACTGACACAGAGAGTTGCTATTTGCCAGCTATTCTAATGACTACTGATGTCAATAAAAGGTCAACCCAGACACATCTGTGTCTTTTGCCATCTGTGGTACGAAGGCCAGTCCACTGTTTGCTGCGCTGCCCTTCTTGGAACAGTTTGTGATTGCATAGCCTGGCATTTTAATGTGCCATATGGACCTGATGTGGCGTTACATAATTTTATCAACTCTGTGCTTCCACCTGGTAGAATGACCTAATAGAGCCTTAGTATCGTCCGTCACACATCCTGCCAAGGTACTCAAACTTCCTCCATCCTGATTTAAATGAAGATTGTCTCTCCACCCTCTCCCTTGGTTTCTATTTTTGTTCCTGACTCTTTTCTTCAAGCGCTGATCTCATTTTCCTCTCGAGGGAATAATCAGTAGTTCATAAAAATGCTTGCATCAGCAGTTCATAAAATGCTTATACAGATCCCCTGCCCAAAACCCAAAAAGAAAGCAATGCAATGATGAAAGGACAATTGCTTGGAAAAACTCAGTTAAAAGGTACATCTGTAAGAAGAAACCTTGGGAGGAGTCAGGCGTTTTGGTTTTGCCAGTCGTCTTCTGGCTGTGCCAGGTGGAGATCAAAAGAGTATATTACCTTTTAAGGCCACATCGTTCATCACGATATTCAAACGTTCAGATGACCAGCAGGTCAATGAATACCTACTCTCCTGGAGTGAATGTAAATGTCAGTTGGCTATGAAAACCAAGCGCAAAAAAAATCACAGTTGTTATAGACGTGTAAAAGGTCAGATGATTCTGAGAAAATGTAAATGTCAATTGTTTTTTCATATATACACTGCTCAAAAAAATAAAGGGAATATGTAATCATCACAGTTTAACACCAAGTCAACTGAACTTCAGGTATATCAATCTGTCCAGTTAGGAAGCATAAGCGATTTTGAATCAGTGTCCCCTGTTTTGGTGCAAATAAAAGTGACAACAGGTGCACTGGAGAGGCAACAGCAAGACAACCCACAAAAGGGGAATGATTTTGCAGGTGGTGGCCCCAGACAATTGCTCTCTCCTCATCCTTCCTGACTGATTCTTCTCTAGTTTGGTGTTTTGCTAGTGTCATTGTCATTACTGGTAGCATGAGGCAGTACCTGCAGCCCATTCAGGTTACACAGGTAGTCCAGCTCCTCCAGGATGGCACATTCATATGCGCCGTCGCAAGAAGGTTTACTGTCTCCCAGTACAGTCTCAAGAGCATGGAGGAGACCGGCCGTCAATCTTAAGAGCATACCAGGAGACCGGCCGTTACACGAGGAGAACTGGACAGGGCCCTTGAAGGGCATCAACCCAGCAGCAGGACCGGTATCTGCTCCTTTGTGCGAGGAGGAACAGGAGAAGCACTGCCAAAGCCCTACAAAATTACCTCCAGCGGCTACTTGTGTGTATGTTTCTGACCAACCTATCAGAAACAGACTCCATGAGGGTGGTGTCCTCTAGTGGGACCTGTGCTCACAGCCCAGCACTGTGCAGCTCGATTGGCATTCACCAGAGAACACCAGAATTGGCAGGTCCACCATTGGCAGGTCCGTTCTCTTCATAGATGAGAGCAAGTTCACACTCAGCATGTGACAGACATGCAAGAGTCTGGAGACGCCGTGGTGAACGTTATCCTGCCTGCAACATCATCCAGCATGACCGGTTTGGCGGTGGGTCAGTGATGGTCTGGGGAGGCATATCCTTGGAGGGTCACACAGACCAACATGTGGTAGACACCAGTACCCGGACTGCTGTTAGGTACCGGGATAAAACCTTACGCTGGTGAGGTGGGCCCTGTGTTACTCCTGGTGCAGGACAATGCTCGGCCTCACATGGCCAGGGTGTGTAGGCAGTTCCTGGATATCAAAGGCATTGATGCCATTGACTGGCCCTCACATTCCCCAGACCTAAATCCAATTGAGAACCTCTGGGACGTTATATATCGGTGCATCCGACACCGCCAAATAGCGCCACAGACTGTCCAGGAGCTCACTGATGCCCTGATCCAGGTCTGGGAGGAGATCCCCTAGGACACCATCCACAATCTCAGCAGGAGCATGCCCAGAAGTTGTTAGGAGTGCATACAGGCACGTGGGGGCCATACACACTACTGAGTCACATTATGAGTTGCCAAAATGAAATTCACGCACGTAGCCTGTGATTTCAATTGTTTACTTAGATTTTTTCGGTGTAAGTTTGAATCCAGGCCTCGATCGTTTGGTGATTTTGGTTTCCATTGACTTTTATTGCATTATTTTGTTCTCACCGAATTACACAATGTACAGTAAAGATTTTGAACTTTAATATATTTTTTTAATCGAGACTCGATGTGTGTTTTAAGTGTTCCCTTAATTTTTTTAGCAGTGTAGTTGTTAAAAGTTGAAACCAAAAAGACAATGTTTGTTGAACTTCCTATGGTACAAGACTGTGAAGGTTTTTCTGTATGTAAGATGCTGTCTGTGAGAGGGAGAATGGGAAATATAATCAGTTTTTCAATGGTCATGTCCAACACTGATTTACAAGAGCATTTTGGGTTAGATGAAGATTGCATTGGGCCGCGTATCCTGCTAGTTGATGCCTTCAATTCCCTCCTTTTCCTGCTTTCATCCTTCTTTTTCTCACCTCTCTCCATCAAGGCGTGTGTCTTGATGGAGAGAATCTGTTCTGCCTCTGTATTTGTGCTGTGGCTTTAGCATCAATAGGGTCCTTGTTGCTGTGGATTGTGATGGAGAATTGAGAGATGAGTACAGCTTCAGCCCAAGGTATTGCAGCCTACAGCAATTAAAAAAGAAGAATCACAGCAAAGGCACTCCGTTAAACCTGTGAAGGAAGCTTGCCTTGTGACACTGACCATATGGGTCTGTGTCCTATGAAAGAGAAAGATGCTTTAGTTATGCTGCAGCCTTCGGTTGCCATGGAGTTTGTTACGGTAACAGGTGCTTGCAGCAGCCTGAGTTTCTATGAGTTTTTGTGAACACCATCCTTCAGTATTATGGCCTCCTACCTGCCCATGCCAAGCTGAACCATCTTTGTTGTACTATGCCTCTTAAAGCCCTTATAGGCTGCTATTGCTGTTCCTCCTCTCTGCAACAAAATCCAGCTGGTGACCTCATTCCTCAATGTGTTTCTGGGGTAGTGCATATGCCTGTCTCTCATGTGGATATGCCTGTGTTATGATGTCACATCTGATCAGTTCAAAACATAGGCTTTGTACTTCTGACGAGCTGAAGTATTGTACCACTTTGAAAAAAAAAATGATCTGGGTCAATACTGACCACTTCCAACCACACCTCCTCTTCCAGTCAATGCTGACCCAGTTCCATATTCACTTCCTCACCCAGTCAATATTGACCCAGCTCCATCTCCATCTCCTCTTCCAGTCAATGCTGATACTTGCCAACCATTCCTCCTGCCAATATGGACATTGCTGGGCTATACTGCGCCGTCCTTTAAGGGACTTCTGGCAAAGGCCTCTAGGACACCACCAGGGAATAAATGGCCCCGCTGATTATAAATAAACAGAATGAATACAGAACAATATCATTTCAGTGCCTTGTTTCTGGGTTGTAAAATAAACTTCTTCAAAATGTTTACATGAAACCCATAGCATGGTCGGAACAGCGTTTTGCTTATTGTCTCTGATCGGCATCTTTGGTCACGTCACACTCATACTCCTGCCTCTCTCTGACTCCTCATGAGAATCATTATGATCAGAATCCATGCTGTCTGAGGGGTGTGTGTTGTCCAATGCATCTTTGTCTGACCTCTCTTTCTTTTCTGTTTAGCTGGGGGTAAGTGTCCACAGCACATAGACTGTGCCCGCGAGGGGAGGCACTTCTGCAAACCTGGCACCTCCTACTGTGGCCCTTGCCTAAATCCATTGGAGGAGAACAAGGAAGGACTGTGTGTGGCAAGGAAGAGGCATCCCCATGGTATGTTGGTGTAGTCATCACATAAACAATTTTGCACGTTTCGTCAAAAAAGCCCGAAATTCTCTATGATTATTTAGGGAGGCAAAGGAGTTTGGTTTATTAAACATGGATGTTATTGTATTTATTTGATTGAGCTTCTTCATTTTCGGTGTGAACATTAATCAACATCTTGATCTGATTTCAAAATGGCTTCCTATTCTGCACATAGTGCAGTCCTTTGTCTTCAGCCCTATGTCATGCACTTCATTAAGAAGTGGTGTCATTTGGGTTACAGGATGTCACGTCACAGATCTCGGAGCATCCAGACAAGGATTCAGGCCTTTAGTCATGCACAGTTTGGTCATACAGAAAGGCTGTTGTTTTTTGGATGTCCTGTAGTGTGTGTGTGTGTGTGTGTGTGTGTGTGTGTGTGTGTGTGTGTGTGTGTGTGTGTGTGTGTGTGTGTGCCTTCGTTTGCACTGCAGCCATGCGAAACTAACCTGTGCTTCAAGAAAGGAATAGTGAGCCACAATTGTTAGATAAACAGGTGACTTGCCAAGGGGGACAGGAAATGCTCACTACTCCTCTTGGTCCTCCTCCACCATTCTACTCCTCCTTGTCCTCCTCCTCTACTCCTACTGTGTCCGTCTTCTCTACCACCACTACTCCTATTAGTCCTCCTACTCCACCATTCTTTTTCTCTTAATCCTAGTCCACCATCACAACTTCTCTTAGTCCTACTCTACTCTCACTACTCATCTTAGTCCTACTCTACTCTCACTACTCATCTTAGTCCTACTCTACTCTCACTACTCCTCTTAGTCCTTCTCTACCATCACTACTTCTCTTAGTCCTTCTCTACCATCACTACTCCTCTTACTCCTTCTCTACCATCACTACTCCTCTTACTCCTTCTCTACCATCACTACTTCTCTTAGTCCTTCTCTACCATCACTACTCCTCTTACTCCTTCTCTACCATCACTACTCCTCTTACTCCTTCTCTACCATCACTACTCCTCTTAGTCCTCCTCCTCTACATTAACGCTCTCAGGGCCCCTCCTTGTTTCCCCTCAACCTCTCAATCTGTCATGTCTCTCTTTTCGTCTCTTTCTGGATCAATCTGTCCATATTCTCTGTGTGTTACAGTCTGATTCAGTCTTACTGTAATCCCCACTGCTGTGCACAGACTCAGTTCACATGACCATCACCTTTAATCACCCAGAGTACAGCACGCCTCTTTCTCTACTACCCCTCCCCCAGCTCCCCCGCTCCCTCAATGTCGATATTCTCTTCATCTCTCTCTCTCTCCCTCTAGAGCCTTGATTCAATATAATTTTACAAGCCTTCCTCCCTGTAAATTATTCCTCAGCTGTTTACAAGGCATGACGTGGATGGTGAGAGTGGGAGATATTCTCTTTTACTCAGACCTCAGAATCACTCCCTCTTCGTCTTTCTGTCACTCTTCTAATTCTGTGTGTGTGTGTGTGTGTCTCTCTCCAGGATTAAAAATGTAGCTGGGTACACAGCAGAGTACAGGCTTGGGTCAGATTAGTGGTGGCACCATCACACTGAGAGATGTGGGAGGAGGAGAAATAAAAGGAGAGGACTGTTTGAAGAATTTCAACCCAGAAGCATCTAATGTGCCTACATTTGACACAATGAAGATGCGACACGATGGCATGTGTGATATCTGTGTAGTGTTTTGTGAGTCTGGCGGCACATGTGATCTGATGTTTTGGCATGGAGTGTTGTGGGTCCTGTTATGCGAAGTTGTGTTGGGCTGTGATGTGATGTGCTGTGATGTGGCATGTTGTAAGTCCTGTTATTGAAAGCTGTGTTAGGGTGTAGCGTGTTGTGGTGTGCTGTTGGTGGCATGAGTGATTGACCTTTTATTAGCGCATTATTCATTAAAATATTAAAATCACCAGCTGATCAAAAATGTAGCTGGGAACAAGTGGGCTGTGGCCAGTAACAGCATGAGTCTTCAGCAAGAATCTAGGTAGATCAGCAACACAACATGTTAGGCAGTGATAGCCAGGTCAAAGCAATTATAGCATTGATATTGTGGGCTGACATGGGGGGTTAACTCTGTAGGCCGGTCAAAAGGTATCCCCAGACCGGGCAAACCATGCAGGAAATAACTCCACCCACTGCTTAACATCGCCATAGACCACTAAAAGTATATCAGCAGTCCACTAACCACCCTTAGACAAGGCCAAGTGTAGCCCACAGTGTCTTCTTCCAGAGCACAAGCCCCAGGGAGCGCAAAGCTGGACAGTAAGATTTCATCAGTGACTCAACCCACTCACGTCAAGTAATATGTACAACCTGGCACAATGAACCCTCTTAGTCATGACATGGGGAAACATGAGTGGGCCAGTGAATCAGCTCCTGTAATAACATTGGAGAGAGGACATCCCAGAAGAAATGGGAGCCCACCAGGCAAAGGCAGCAAGGGCGGTTTGCAATCTAATGCCTTGTGGTTCAGCTTCACACCCCCTGGACAGACTATAGTTAATCATAGGACCAAGTCAACTGAAGAGATGGACACATCAGTAAAGATTTGAAGGTTGAGACTCTCATGTTCATTGATCATTTCCAAAAACAGTAGTTGTATAAGAAGAAACAATATTACACTTTGAAGGAGATGGAAAATAGCTGCTCTTTAAATATTTTTGTTTTGTCATGAAAAGATATCAGGTTCCAGAGTAATGCTAAGCTTGATCAAAATTTTGTTTCAGATGACTGTACATCCTTCGAGATTCATCATCAGATCCCAAAACAGACCTTGTTGCTTGGGACCCAGAGCCAGAATCTCCTGTTTTGGCTCAGTTTAAGTAAATGTTTCGCCATCCAGTTCCATATGAAGCCTGAAATTGTTGCTTCCAAGTTATAATTTTACATACACACACAGTCACACACTGATAAACTACTACATAATGTGGGTCGGCTCAATGCTTTGTAGGCTGGCAGGAAAAGATGTCATGGGTCGGTACAATAGGTACACTCTCAGAAAGGGAAAAGTAAGCGAGCAGTAGTCTTCGTGTGTGTGCGTGTGTTTTTTGGTTAAGTCTGTGTTTGACATCAAGGTGTACACTCCCATAGGTAAACACAGAATGCCATGTGATAAGGTTGACAAACAGGACGACTGGATACGTATATACACGGTGTGTACTGAGGGCAGAGCTCAGAAACATGGACCAGTGTCTCTGTGTGTTTGTGTGGGTTTTTATATGATCTAAGTCACATGTCATAATTGATCATCTAAGTCATTATGGGAAATGTGGTCAATGGATGGTCAAGCACTGAGTTAGTTGCTTGCCGGTTACAGTATGTTCATTTGAAGGTAGTAGGGTCCTTTTAAAATATTGAGTATGTGTTTTATTTTTGTCATTTTCTATTGAAATGGTTGTGTATTGAAATGGTTCTATTGAAAAGGCTTAGCTGCTAACTTTTGCTAACATTTTTGAGAACATTTTTCCCAATCTCACCTAGTGCTTTATTGGAGGTCCAGTTGAGAATAGTCACTGGCATATTCTCATAACCACAAGAGGGCAGCATTAGAACCTAAGAATTGCCCCTTGAGAAGTTGTGTAAAAGAAATACTCAGTGAGACAGACTTGTCATTTTGGAAACAATGTATTGTTGCAGAAATCCATGCTGATTGGTTGTTTGTGGGTCACATAATTATGGTCAGGAATTATTTTGATTCAACCTAGTAAACAACAGCAAAAGTTTAATTTATATATTCAGTAGATCTTTTTTCAGTGACATACCTGTATATTGATCCCAACAGTCCAGAATGACTAGAGGTTTTCCAAAAAACTGGATTAGTAAACCAGCGAGCTCTATTAATCCAGAACTTCTCTGAGTTTTCAGCTCCAGAAAGAGACCATGAATTGTAGTACAGACAGTGAATATGTCTGTATATGTTGTGATGGGGAGTGACAGAAACAGTCTGTGAATATGTTTATGTTGTGATGGGGAGTGACAGAAACAGTCTGTGAATATGTTTATGTTGTGATGGGGAGTGACAGAAACAGTCAGTGAATATGTCTGTTTATGTTGTGATGGGGAGTGACAGATACAGTCTGTGAATATGTTTATGTTGTGATGGGGAGTGACAGAAACAGTCTGTGAATATGTTTATGTTGTGATGGGGAGTGACAGATACAGTCAGTGAATATGTCTGTTTATGTTGTGATGGGGAGTGACAGATACAGTCAGTGAATATGTCTGTATATGTTGTGATGGAGAGTGATAGATACAGACAGTGAATATATCTGTATATGTTGTGATGGAGAGTGATAGATACAGACAGTGAATATATCTGTATATGTTGTGATGGGGAGTGATAGATACAGTCAGTGAATATGTCTGTATATGTTGTGATG
>JACXGI010002800.1:14982-47676 GCA_016801175.1 Esox masquinongy | reverse complement strand
TTTGTTTACAGTAACTTGCCACCCCCTTGGGGACCTCTCAGGGGTTATGGGTAATTATCAAGCTGGTGCCAAAACATGCTCTCCGAGACAGGGAGAAGAAAAACGCTTTATGTCACTGTGAGGATTTACTGACACACATGTGGGTGCACACACATCCATTTCTCAGTTTCTGCCCTCTCTCTATCAACTACACACTCCCACCCAGACAAACATAAACAAATGCATACTGTTGTGCTCCTTTTTCTCGTGTTGATTTTTCTTGGATGTTCCCGTTGAATGTACCTTCTCACTCATGCACTCATTCTTACACAGTATCTTGCTAAAGTTAGACTTTTCTTTCTAATTGTATCATTTTCTTCAAACCTTGCAGTCAGCTAACAAAGGAGGGTAGAGATAGTGCTCTGGCACACTTAGAACACTCTACCACCTGCAATGTACAGATGGTTCGACCCACCCCCACTGACACCTGCTGTGGAGCACTGTAAATGACCAGAGATGGAGGGGGGTGACAAAGTAACAAAGCACCGAGTGAAAGTCTGCATCGTCATATCACGCATGTTACCACTGCCAGATGGCCACCCATCTGGAGAGGACAACAACACCTTAATCATTAATAAGAAGCATCTTACGCTTATACAAACAGTGAGACGTTACTAAACAGTTGTGACTCAGTCAGTGATGTGGTCACTGTGTCTCACTATAGAATCTGAATCATATTAGGCACGTTACGTGAATAGTGAACAATTCCCAGGTCTTCTGGATTAACGTTGGAGAAGCAGAAGCCAGTTATCGTCTCTATCAAATCTCAGCTAGGGAAGATTTAGGGCCTCGTGCGAGAGGGAGTAGGAGCGATTTCAGGGGGGCGAGGTGAATGCAGATGCCCCCTGCGGTCCTCCATCCCCGGGCCACACACACTCTATGTACCCCAGTAACCAGGGAGAACTGTGGCCCAGTCCTGGAATGTGGCCTTCTGTCTGGCCAACAGAGCTGTTAAACAACATCCTGGCTTTGTTTTCCTTTCACCTCATGCCAAACAACACACACTGGGGCACACTGTCTCTCTCTACACATGTACACACGCACTTACACACACGTGAATACATATACACACAAACATGTTTACTTATCTGTCTAAATTGGGACATCAAAGTTGACTGCCCTTAAAAAAATTCTACTTTTACTAATCCTAAACCTAACTCTAACTTCAACCTAACCCTAACCCCAATAACCTAACATGTATTCTTAAACTTAAACTAGACCTAATGCTTATCCCTAAACATAACGCCTAAGCATAATTCAAACCCTAACCCCAGTTGTAAATGTTTGGCCCTAAACCTAACACTTAAGCAAAAAGTCCCCATTAATCAACTTTTTCTGACCAAAGTTTGGGGACATTTATGACCCCATTATATAGTTACGTTTTAGCGTACACACAGTCAATGATTCTTCATCTCGTGGGTTGCTTCATGCAGCTGCTGATACTAAAATCCCACGGGCTTCAAAGTTATATAGATACACACACACACACACACACACTGTTCTGAGTTGTATAGTTACCAACTCACAAATGTAGTAACACAATACATAAAAGAAGATATCCTGACTGAAGGTATGATGTATTAAGATTCATATTTTTGAAGGTATGATTCAAAAAGACTCATCTGCCCATTTCTTTATCCTCAGGTCAGGTGACACCCTTCTCTAATATAGATGAAGAGATAGACTTTCTTCACTCTGTCATTGCCAAACAGGAAGTGGCAGAGGTTATACAATCAAAACAATCAGGTGAGCCTGACATTCTGAATGCATTTCTATGTAATATCATGCTTCAGGTACTATCTTACAGATGCGCATAGCTATATTGATGATATATTTTTCCCTCTCCCAGACTCCCCTTCCAAGGCAGAACCTATGACACAAACAGAGGCTCCCAGACAGAAAGGCCAAGCTCAGTTCACAACTGGCCAGCCCACCACTACCCGGCCCTCCACATGGACACCTCTGCATGTAACAGGGGCTCCGGGGAGGGTGGGGCAGGAGGAACCTGGAGGCCCCGTAGCTGTCCTATACCCCTCCAACGACACTCTTCTCATCAGTAAGTGGCTGTCAAGTAGGCACACGTTTCTAAAGTAAAAGCAGCATGTAACAGCCAGGCCAGTTCTACTAGGTCTTAACATGGCACTAATGCTAACGTAGTGAACAAAGTCCTCTGTAGCACGGGGTGCCAAGTCGAAAATGTATGAAAAGAATACTTCCTGTATGAGGGCGTCTGCTCACTCATTGAGACACTCTTCTCAATCATTGAAATGATTTGGATTCAAGTCAGACACAGTGTCATAATGGTCTCCTCCTTCTGGTTTGTGTCCACCTCTGCAGTTGTGATTTCTGCATGTGCCATCGTTGGCACCCTGGCCCTGATCTTGGCTGCAGTTTGCTGGGTCAGGTAGGACATCTAAGAACTTACATCCATTTTCGGGGCATTTTGTGGAGGTTATTTTGATGCAGGGGACCCTTGGTTTAGATCCAGATGGTAACATACTCCCTATAGTGCACTCCTTTTAAAAAAACCATAAGGCCCTGGCCAAAGTGCGGTGAATATTACTTTTAGCTTATTTATTTTATGGTATGGTAACTCATGTGTTAACCAAACGTTATTCATTATGTTGGGCACAGTAGGAGTTTCTGTTAGAGAAACTACCTCCTTGTTAATAGGGAATAGGCTGCCATTGGGACGCATCCTAAAAGTCCGTAATGCAAAGGATATTTTGTCTGCTGGTCTCTCCGGTCTTTTATGACTCGGAATAATGTTGCATCTACAGGGTGAAGAAGGAATCACATCTGGCCCGGAAGGTTGACTACCCTGCATTTGGAGGCCCTGGGAAAGGAATAGTGAATGGAACTTCAGTAAGTATATTAACCCTCTTTGCGGCATTGCAGAGTCACCTCACCTAAACACATTCATTCACAACTATTGCCTAATGTACGCTCCTAGATTAAGATTTAGTGGGTTGACAAGCTCCCAGATGCAGTTTAAGTTTAATCTTAGACTAGACCACTATTAAGCATTCCTCTTAGACCTGGACTAGTTATCTTTTTTTAATTGAGCATTTATTTAATCAATACGAGTCTATCATCACAAGGGGATGATTTAATTTAATTATGTCATTATGTGTCACCTGATATCGTTATGTTTGTGCAAGTTGCGTCATTTTTCTTTTACACTGTTTGACAGAATGTTAAACCCAGCCGATATAAGCCATTACTGTGAAAGCATGACCAGAATGGGTCATTTGCAGCCTTTGTGCAGAAGTGGGGGACCCTAACGAGACAGACGTAACTAAGACATGTCTAAATATTCCAACTGTTAAATATCTTGGTGTACGTCAATTGAAAGGGGAGAGCCTGGGGAACACGCCGGTCATCGACATTTTACACTCACGCACAAATGGAGCCGAATTCACCCGGAGTCGTCATTGCCGGTTGTCTTGTGACATAAACAATCGCCATAACCAAATGGTTGGAGCTACAAACTCACGAGTAACTCCATTTGAATCAGGAGAATCTCTGGAACATGGGAATGTGTTTTGTTTTGCTGTAATACACCCACAAGTCATGTTATCAACCAAAAGATAAGCGAAGGAGTCAGTGGAAAATTACCCTCATCAGGTGCACTTACAAATACATTCCTTAGAAATGACCAGTTGGAGCTAATAAATTATACAAATACGTGTACATTCAGTAGAGCCTCTGGAGCAAGGAGGTGATTTAGTTTTTTCTCTAGGTCACCCACAGGCTGATCTACAATGGTAAGGGTAAGCACAGTATGCTGTGGGATTTTTTTTTCCCTAAACAGTAAAATAGAAATGAATACTTTTTTCTCATCTTTTGGACACAAAACAAGCAAAGCAGTAAATAATTAAACCAAACTTTACAATTTTGTAAACATTTTATTTGTAAATTCTGTAGTATCTGCTTTTAGGCACAGTAACACTTAAGGATTTTTTATTGTCATTTCCTATAATCTTCCATTATTTTTTGGAAAAATCTACGTAATAACTACCACTCCATGTCAAAATACAAAATGATCCAAAATTCATCTTAAAACAATTCCATATGTTAACTTTGCACTCACGGAATGTAGTGCCTTGTTATGTATTAAACAGAAAAAGAGCTGTATATACCTATAGGAATTGACAGAGGTTGAACAGCTTTAGAAAGAAGAGTGGTCAAATATTGCCAAATCTAGGTATGCAAAATGGCAGTTGCTGATCTCAACACAGTCCCAGTTTTAATTACCACCTAAGGTGCTTTCACCAAGTACTATCTCAGGGGGGTTGCAGATGGCCTAGTGGTCAAGAACATTGGGCCATTAACCAAACCCCCAAGTCAAAAAGGTTAAATCTGTTGTGCTCTCAAGCAAGGTCCTTGACCCTTATTCCTACTGTAACCCAAAATATACAATACAAGCTGCACTTGCCTGCCTACACTCAGCCTCCCTCATTGTGAGTGCAAACAGGCTAGCAAGCAAGTTCAGTAGTAACAGGTACGTACAAACAGCCCATGCCAGCCAATCCGTTAGGGCTGAGTTTCAATTAGTTACCTGTGCTGCTACTGCATTTGCAAAACGCTGACCAAATCAGAACATTCCACCCGCCCGCTCAACAGTTCTCTGCCCACACTGCTTCTCACCTCTTTAATTGAAAATGAGCCATGCTCAGTTATGGCATTTCAGTTTTATCTTATATAATTTTCATTCCCACAAACCAAATAATCCTTTTGAATTATGGTGTGAAGGTTAGTGTGGAATGAAATCTAAATTGAAATGTTTGAAATGCTGACACGACAAACTAGGTAAACATTCAAGGGGCTATAAGCTTTCTGAAGGCATTCTACGTAAGGGCCTGCTCTATATATAGTATGTTGAATTTCCACTCCTGTCATCATGTGACTTTACCACAGGATGTGTTTGTTGCGGTTTGCCTCTCACCATCTATTTCTCCTCAGTCAGGGGATAAAAAATTGGCCCAGAGTGCACAGATGTTTCACTACCAACATCAGAAACAGCAGATGCTCTCCATGGAAAAGTGAGGTCCACTCCTGAATCAGTGTTCTGCTATACCACTCTCATCTTCTCAATCTCTCTCTCTCCTTCTCTCCCTTTTCATGTCCCCCCCCCCCCAAAATTCAGTTCCATTATGTTCCAAATATTGATACAATTGCAATGTATTCATCCTGGTCCATAATGTAATTTCTCAGACATAAATCAGAGGCTAAGGTCACTGACACAGAAGCCACATCAGATGATGATGAAGTGGGCGGAGACTTCACTGTGTACGAATGCCCTGGCCTTGCCCCGGTGGGTGTACTGCACACACACGCACACCAACCTCCACACACACACACACACACCTATGCATGCACACACATCAGTGTGCATGCATACAGAAAAACATGTCCCCATTTAACGTTCAAAATGATGCTGGCTGTGTTTGTGTTTGGCTACTGACATTACTTTGTTTCATTGCAGACTGGTGAGATGGAAGTGAAGAATCCTTTGTTTGATGACTCTACACTGCCAGGGGAGTTTCAAGTGAAACCCATATAGACGTTTATGCATGTGTACATGCACATATACACACACATTTGAAATATAACACAACCCTAAACACAAGTCCTTTCTTGTATCCCGGACAAATACCACCTGAACTGATTAAAGTGGAATTAAAAAGAATGGAAGCTCACAGATGATCTGTTTATTTATTGCATAGTTCTGCGATAGATCAGATAATCTGTGTATAGTATAGATCAGCGATGGATCAGATAATATGTGTATCTCTAGTATAGAGTAGTGATAGATAGATCAGTAACATCCCTTATGTACTGGATCTACAGCCATGCTCAACAAGGGCATCCCAAGTGTGACCATGCCAGCCCTATGGTTTCTGCACTATAGGGAGTAAGAGCTTTTTGGAATTTAATTAGCCTTTCTGTATCCTAGGACTTGGTCACTACCAGGGCATTTCTGTCTCACAAATACCTATTCCCCTGTCTTAGGTAAAGACAGTTCCTGCTAACGTCATGTTATTTAGCAATTTCTTAGTTTCTGTCTTGGACTTTTGAGCTTGTTTGTCATTTAATCTGACAATGAAAACCTAGACAGTGTTCTGGAGGGACAGATAACACAGGGGGACACTGTCACCCCTGGGAGATCATCTTTTAAGTACAACTTTATGTATGGGAAAAATTAATGTCATATAGCTTGGATGTTTGTCTTTTCTTATCTCTCAAAATCAAGATTTAGGATTAGCTTCATATCATTTGGGCTAGCACATTTTAGCTCTCATCATATAAAGTACACAATGCACATAATTATTGAAAGTGTATTGGAAAGTTGCGTAACAGATGATTTCTTGTGCATGATTTGATTATATTAAACAGGAACTGTGATTCAGTCTCCTACATGTAAGCATCTTTTCACTGGAGGAGACGTGAAGTGATATGTAAACCCTTGACTGAATGTCAATTGGATTGACAATAGCAAATGGATTTATTGTTTGTTATATAGCTAACTATCCTGTATCCTCTCCCTTTGTCATTTCCAACCCAGGTGTTGCAAAATGTACATACAAAGAGTGAAAGTTTTCACTTTTTATATATTTGTACATGCAAGACTAGCATCTCGATTAAAAGTTTTTACCACAGGTGAAACGTGCATGATGGCCACATACATTGTTTTGATCTATCTCTCCTGTCTTTCACTCTGTCTAAATTGTGTCTTGTCTCTTTCGCTCTCTCTCTCTCTCTATATATATATATATATATAGAGAGAGAGAGAGAGAGAGATAGAGCAATATATATATATCGCTCTCTCCCTCTTTACATGGTGGGATGGTGGGCTCTTGTAACTGTCTCCATTGAGCAGCCCGCTGAGGGCCATTAAACCCATTGTCCTGGTGGTCAGTGCTAGGGAGGCAGCTATTGGTCCACTGCTGAAGGTTTGTGATGGTGATGAGTGTCAAAGGCAGGGCCGTTAGGGAGAAAATCAAAAAGCCATCAGACTTGTTTGTGGGGGAAGGTGGCCAGCGAAAGAGGTGGAAACACTTGGGGCTTGTAATGGAAGCTGAAGGGAGAAGGGTGAGGGGGGAAAACCCTGAGCCCTTGAGTGTATACAGGTCCTGATATTTACCTGGACAGGTAAGGTGGTCAGTGAAATAAGAAAAAATTGATGTAGAAGACAGTATCTACACACCATAGTCTGTCCATTGTTTCTCAGTACAACCACTCAGGACAAATAAACAGCTGTGAGCAAATCGATCAGTAGGAAATATCTGCCCTGTAGCTCAGTTGGTAGAGTATGGCTCTTGTGAGACCAGAGTTGTGGGTTTGATTCCCACTGGGGACCAATATCTAAATCTATTCACTTATTAATAATGGTCTCTCTGGATAAGAGCTTCTGGTAAATTTTGTAAATGTAAAATATCCCCTGATGGACTCAGAATGGGACAGAAGAAACAAATTATTGCATTTAAATAAGAAACACAAATATTGATATAAATAGTTGAAAGAAGGCTGTCCTTTGTTTCCTCCTATGCCTTCCAGTCGCCCTATGTGGGTCATCAGTGGGTGGTGACTGTCTGGATGTTTGACTCATGACGTCCTTATAATACAGCATTACTTTCATATAGAAAACCCTTCAGTACAGAACATGGTGCTAGACAGAGTTGAGATTAATTACATTGCGACACCTTAACTGCGTCCAAAAACCCAAATCCCAAGCTTATTGACAATGGCAAAGCCCTTCAACCAGTCCCTGGTCCACAGAGGGACACTTCACCTATAGAGGAGTACAGAGCTTCTTTGAGGAAGGGGTCTAAGAAGACCACTTAAAAGTAAGACTGGGGGATTTTCAGACTAATCCTTGAGCACCTTCCCTCCCCCTCACTGTACCTCCTACAGTACCAGATCATACTGGTCTCCCCGGACCCCTCCTGCCTCAACCGGCTCCCTGCTCCCATGTCCTCCTCTCGGAGTCCCTGCCTGGTTCCACTTTCTCCCTGAGTGTCAACGTTTAGCATGACAATTCCCTCCCAAGTCCAGGCCACAGGACAATGCCTGTAGCTAGAGTTTGATGTCCTTTAAGCCTTTTGACGGGCTCCTGTGGCATCTAAGGTCCCCTCTCCCGGTCATTGTATTAGGTAAAGCTAGAGCCCTGCTGCCCTGGTAAAATATGCTGTGTTAGAAGGTGTATAGGCGGATGGAGAAGGGGTGCCTTGCCATCTGGTAAGGCCGTGTAGAGTGGAGATTTAGAAATGGAACACAGCATGGTTCTAATTCACAATCCAACCATCTCACCAGCATGCACAGCCACTCACAGAGACTGTATCTAATGTCACATCAACGACCCAACCCCTTGAGTTACTTTCTAGACGTGAGTGAAACCGTGGAGTGTTTGTTCCAAGGTAGGGGGTGGGTGTGTTGGGCGGAATCAAAGGGCAGCGACTTATTGTTCGTGTCTGAAAAGGAGCTAATGGTCGGCAATCGCTACTCGGGGTCTGAAAGCCGCGGGGTGCCCCCGGGCCAACTCGCACAATGACACCCCCACTCCTTCCCGCGGCGCGTCTTCCTGCCTCAATCTGTAGCCAACGACTCGCTCTGGGGGTGCGCATCTGTATCGATGCTACAGCCATCCACTGTTTTCAATACACCCATCACCGCTACAATATAGAGTCACCTGTAAGCTTTTAGTTGTATTGTGATTTTCCCTTTCGTTGCCTTGATTTTTTTGTGGGCAAAAATATGCTACTGCGCGTATACTGTCTGTGACTTTGCCCCATGGCAAAGTTAAATCAGGATGTGCATCAATCGTTAAGAAATATTGTAGGCTTTAAAATGTCGTAAGACTTTGTTATTTGTGTGCTTACTGACAATTCTCACGCGTATTTCGGAAACACGAGTCATTCTCAGTTTAATTTGGTGTCCACTCAGTTACAGTGCCATCGCACCGTATTCCTCGGCAAAAATTATAGTCCATAGCGAAAAATTTCATATTATATGTAAAATAATAAACATTTTCAATCCTAAGAAAACATTTGCAAGTGTATATAGATGTAAACAATTTGTCTTTAATATGTTTCGATATTTAGATTCTGCATAAAAGTGTATTTGAACAAAATATATCAATAGAAAGTAATTAAGCATTAACATTAAACTGGATCCCAAAGGTTGCCTAAATGTTTTCGATGATGGATAGTCGTGATGTTTAATTCAGCTCCTTATTTAACATTTCCACTTTTATCCCAAATCACGGTAGATTTTAATATCAAGGTAAGATCGTTAAGGAATATGATTTAGGCCTAAACAGAGTCCACATCTTACATGCATATTAGATACTTTGGATACCCTACTGAATATTTATTTACTACTTAGTAATGTAAATATTCTAAGTGGATCAACATTGAATTCGTGAATTAGATATTACTTTTTGCTAGATGATTCCCTTTAATTGCTTACATGGGGGTTGCATAGGCCTACCTGGACTTGAATTATTTTAATTCTGTATATGAGGAAGAAAACCCTATATATAGTAGGCTTTTCTGTCTGTGAAGTTTCCAACGGGAAACACGCCCACTATCTCACATGTTAGCTCACGGTCACTGAAAAAAAAAATCAAGTTCATTCACAAATTCACTATCAGCTGTGCGTGATTGTCTCTCGCAGCCAATGGGAGCCAAGGCAATTAACATTCCAACCTCCAACTCAGGTTGATTAAAAAAAACCAGTGGAGCTGGGTTATTCTGAGACCGGTATTTGAGCTTGAAGTCGAAGTAGGTGGTGGATTCCAGACTTGATGAATGACTGTTGATGGTATCTCGCATACAGGCGACAACAGCTTGGGTTTCTGAACAGATCTGTTTTGAGACAGCGTGACGAGGAACCTTCGGAGTATATTTTTTTCTGCATTCAAAATTTGCTCAAAGGGGGTCAGGCCTTCACTTACGTTTGGACATTTTCTTACCACCTTCAATTGTTCAAGGCAGCACTCTCAAACGATTTTCTATCGTGCGTAATGGGTATATAGCAGGTCTAAACTGCAAGTGTCACTGACTCGCGAAGTGCCTGACTCGGGTTGTCTGATACAATTAAACCAAGAAGAATGTCGGAGCGATCCCAGAGCCCTATTTCAGAGTGCAACAGCCGGCCTGATGACTTCAGCCGGGCCATGTACGCCCAGGCCTTGAGTCAAGAAGGGTTTGGAGGAACGTCGCTTCAGATCCCGCACGGCGTTCTCCAACACCATAGTCTTCTTTTTAACAAGGCTGCATACAACGGGATGCCACCGACAACACCTCAAACCTTTTTCCCATTCCCACCAGTTGGTGGTGACTATAGGGCCTCCGACTTGCAAGCCGGTGAGTTTTGCCAACCCAAACATTGGTATCCCATTGCTTCCGAGTACACCGGCCAAGTACCGGCACTCGCAGCGGCTACCCAGCCCACAAACCTTAGCCCACCTATTGCAGAAACCAGGGAACAAGTCAAGATGCCAGAGATAAAGATTGAGAAGGATGTCAATGACGAATATGACGTGAAGAGTATCCAACAGTATCCGAATCCGACGTCGTCATCGGTGGCTCACGGGGTTTACTACTCAACACCGTGGAACCCATCATTTTGGCCCGGCCTTACCCACATCACGACCTCGAGTAGCAATCCTCAACCCGTTAACTCTATACCCTCAACATCATCCTCAACTTCTCCATCACTCTCGCCGTCTCCCCCTAGTAATGGGTTACCCGGAGTCACGTTCTTCAACAACGGAAGCTCAAGCCAAGGCGTCCAAGCGCTCCAGGCGCAAACCACTACCCGAAGCAGTGGATCATCTAGCGGAGGTTGTAGCGACTCGGAGGAAGAGGTAAGTCTGAATGGGTCTATTCGCCCCATAACAATTAAGCTTTCATATATGGCGATATATAGTCAGTCTTTATTTTAGAAGGAAATGTTTTTTTTTTTTTTTATTCCAACAGGAGAATCTCTCAACCGAGGAGCTGGAACAATTCGCCAAGGAGTTGAAGCACAAGCGTATAACCCTGGGTTTCACCCAAGCCGACGTCGGTCTGGCCCTAGGAAACCTTTATGGTGAGTTTTAATTAAATTGCCACTGGCATGTATATCCTAAGTGGGTACAGTCAGTTACATTATTAGAACACCCTTGAGCCAAAAGGCTAAGAGAATATAAAATTAATTTATGCCAGTGGTGGCATGGTTACTTTTGTTCCAATACTGTCTGGGGGGGTCGTCAACAGTCTTTTGAAATTTAACCCTACTGACCCCCTCCCTCTGGAGGTGTGCAAGTAAATGGAATTGGTCACCTTACCGTGAATGGTATGGTGAACAGGGCTTTAAATTAGCCAACTAAGGTGTGAGAAGTTACCAGTGTGATAAGGCATTAATGAGCTTAGTCTCCCAACAATCTCTCAATACCTTCCCTCTTGTCTTTCACCAATCACCATGTTTTACTGGGACAGCTAATTGTACTGACTGTCTTTAGTGATGTACTTGACTATTAAGTGCATGCATTTTGAGAAATTATTTGCATAGAATCATGCTTTGTCTTTAGCACCTACTGTAAGTGTACAGTTTTCAATGGCTGAAAAATTCACTTTGCAGGCAAGATGTTCAGCCAGACGACAATCTGCCGATTTGAAGCACTACAGCTTAGCTTCAAGAACATGTGCAAGCTGAAGCCCTTGCTTCGGAGATGGCTGAATGAAGCAGAGACGTCTGACAACCCCCAGGATGTGAGTATTCTGACCCTTCTGATGCATGGTGGTTTCAAAGCACAGCTAGTCTTTAACAGGAATACGTTTGGGAAATGAATCAAGGATACCCTCTTGTGGAGGAAAAAGTCAGAAATTTCATTGGAGCTAAGAGTAATTTCTTTCTGGAATGTTATTTTTTTTTATCTTTATAGTGCTATGCAGCTTTTTGTTTGATAAGGGATGTCCCTTCTGAAAGGCCCATGCCACTAATTTGTCTTGAATGGCCTGAAACAGTTTCCCAGTCTGAATTTGAGTCCTTGTTCCCAGATGTACAAGATTGAGCGTGTGTTTGTGGACACCAGGAAGAGAAAGAGGCGCACCAGTCTGGAGGGGTCGGTACGCACTGCCCTGGAGTCCTACTTTGTCAAGTGTCCCAAGCCCAACACCCAGGAGATCACGCACATCGCTGATGATCTCTGTCTGGAGAGAGATGTGAGTTACTGATGCGTTCGTTCCCTCTGACCTACAACCATTGACCCAATCCTGCATGGCCAAAAGTGTAGTGTGGTAACTATGCTGTTATGTTGCCTGGTTTTGTCACTTGCGTGCGTGTGGCGTGCGTGTGGGAATGTTTTGTTGGACATGATGTGACCGTGTTATGTTTGGCAGGTGGTTCGCGTGTGGTTCTGTAACCGCAGACAGAAAGGCAAGCGCCTGGCCCTCCCGTTCGATGAATGTGAAGGACAGTACTATGAGCAGAGCCCCCCTCCCCCCCACATGGTCCACTCCTCTCTACCTGGGCAGGCATATCCCCCCTCCAGCCACCCCGGGGGCCCTACATTCTACATGCCCCCCCTCCAGAGGCCAGATGTGTTTAAGCAGTCCCTGCACCCTGGACTGGTGGGTCACCTGACCAGCTAAACACGTTCCAGTTCTCCAACCAGCCCTGGCCGTGTGGCCACCTCATTCCCCACCCAACATGGCTACCTCTTTCTCATCAGTCCGGAAGTCCCAGCCGGCTCAAGCTTTTGTCTGCCATGTCCTCTTCTACCTCTCCACAGCTGTCCCTCTGGATCACCGGATGGGAGAAGTCAAGTGAGATGGTGCATGTAACAGTTATGTAAAGGATTGGATCGATGCTGCGACTTCCTGATTTCTTTGTAAGACCGGGAATTTTGACAGACTGCCTTTCTATCTGCCCCACATTGTTGAGTGTTGAGTTAATGTGACTGTGTTGAGTTAATCAGTTTGGAACCATGTCTCCCACCCAGTTCAGCTGCAAGTCATCTGCACAGCCCTGCATTGGGTGCTCCACATCATGACTTCACATGTTTTGAGGAATCAGGAGGGGCAGCACATTGGATCTGAGTTGATGTTTTTGCACGTAGTTGTGGTTTTAAGTCTAAACTGTGATATTTTAAAATTTAGATTTATTTCTTTATCTTTAATATCCTTGTATAACTTTTACAGTTCTTCCAGCCTTTGGCTATATTTCAGTTCTCTACAGTAATATTTGAATCTTACAATGGAATACACAAAGCGGAACATCGTATTTCGATTGTCTAAAACATTTTTTTCCCCATTAATTTCTTGTTGGCGTTGCCCACATTGACAACTGGTTTAAGGGATTTCAGTAATGGAACAGTAATGGAGGAAAGGGGACAGCATGAAGGGTGTGTGTGGGGCATTGACTACTGCTCCTCAAGCAGTCTTTCACATTGCTTCCAATTAACCAGTGTTGATGGTTGATAACATGATCATGTTTGTCATTGTTACTGGGCTCTTTACCTCACTAATCCTGTAATAGGTTTGTTTTTGATCAAGCTGTTCTTAAATGGCTGTCATGTGCAGTCAATTGTGTGCCTTATTGTGTACTTGAAGTCATTTCCTCTTGTATGTGACTCTCTTGACATGTTTTTACACTATCCCATGTTTATAAGTGAACTAGTATTTGATAATTTATTGAGACGCTGAGTATTTCTCTGGGTCAACCTAAAGATGTTACCTGTACCTTTTGCACCCAGGAATTAAATCAAATTCTTTATTTTCCATTTCCAAGCAGCTGTCATAATTCTTCCAACGTGACCCTATACTGTTGCTGTTCTTACAGTCAAGGTTATGTTAATGCTTGCAGAGAGAAGCTTTAATCTACACGTGATGTTAAGAGAAGTCTATGTATTTCTGCCTTTTTCAAAAAGGTGTGCAGTAAATATGCTTTTGTGTTTAAACCTTTAGTCTGTTTTAATGGCTATTTAAACAATATGCTTTCAGCTAATCTTGATTCTCCTGATCAGATGTCACATGCTCCCCTTTCTCAGGGCTTCACTTTATTGAATGAGAGCTGGAAGATGTCTTTTTCTTCCATGTAGGAAGAGTCAATGAGCTTGGTGTCACCTTCTGACCCATGCTTCCAGGTCTGGGTACATCTTCTGGGCCGGTAGGCTGTGATAATGGGGACAAATGCTACACAGCCTCTCCCTCCAGTCTGTGTATAGTTTAACTTTGTAGTTGTGCCGCCACGCGAAGTATCTGGTGTATCTCTCCTTGTCCAGTTGCAGCTGGTGGAGAAAGTTCCCCAGCTCCTCAGTGGATGGAAAGTCTTCGACGTGAATGTAGGAGTTGGGCGGGGCCACTGCCTTATAATCATCTGGAGGTGGACCAAGAACAACAGGCACCGCCCCTGCCTGGTAAGCATTCCGCCAGAGCTTCTCTGTGATGTAATCCTTGGAGATGGAGTTCTCGAAGGCCAGGTAAAAGTAACAGCGTGAGATGGTTGGCAGCAGGTTGCTGGGGGCCAGGCCCCTCCTCCTCCAGAGCCCGTACACCTCTATTGGAATGCTCTTCTTCAGGCTTTGGAAAACCAAGCTCCTCTTGTGCTTAGGGTTATAGTGACTGACCACCCAGCAGACCAGATGGGACTTCTCTTCTGTGACAACTTCCTTTGTGCTACTATCAGCACGGCCTTCCCCTTCCTGTGGCAGCAGCTTCCCATAAGGCACAGTAATATCAGCATCACGGCGGTAGGACATTGTCCAGTTGAACACGTTATTGAAGGGCTTCAGGTGTCCACTGTTGTCGGGTGACTCCAGGGAGAGCCAGACCCACTTCTGCTCCCCTAGCCGGGGAAGGTGAAGGGGCAGCTTCTCCTTGCCTGTCATGAGCTCTCTGTGGTGGAAGACCACTAGGTCAGCACTGGAGTAGAGGGAGCGTTGGTCAACCAGGTGGCAGCCTGAGATTCGGTAGTTGTCCCAGCACACGTCTCCCTGCAGGCTTTGGCGGCGCACGAAGGGCCAGTGCCACAGGAGGATGGTTATGTTGTGGCCCCTAACATGACCGTCAGTGGACGGTCCCTGCCTGCCCTCATTCAGCTCTCCCACCAGTAGGAACAAGAAGGTGGTCAGGATGCAGATGAGGAGGACATGGCACCGGAAGCCGAGTGAAGTGGATTCCATGATGGAACTGAACCTCATAGTTCATCAGGATTATTTCACTGTTGGGAAATGGCCAGAGAATACAGGGTTGAGTTTTTGTGACCAATTAGTTAAATAAACATGATGCAAAATCATGGCAAACAAAAATTACTTAAATAAAGAGGAACATAAAATACAATGAAAGATTATAAATTACCAGGAAGTAAAGCTAACTGAGAATAAGTGTGTGTGCCCGCGTGTGCCCGCGTGTGCCCGCGTGTGCCCGCGTGTGCGCGCTCGCGCGTATATATACACATTGATAACAAGGATATGTTACATGCATTACATTTACAATACAGCGCTGGAAAAAATTAAGAGACCACTGCACCTTTTTCTTTCCTTTCCAAAAAAGTTGAAAAGGAACGTTTTGAGTGAGGAACAGAAGAGTTCAACTGGCAGTGGTCTCTTAATTTTAACCCTTCTGTTCCTCACTCAAAACCTTCCTTTTCGACTTTTTGGGAAAGGAAAGAAAAAGGTGCAGTGGTCTCAATTCTTTCCGGAGCTGTAGATTAACTACTGTTCAAAAGTTTGAGGTCACGTAGAAATGTCCTTGTTTTTGCATGTAAAGCACATTTTTTGTCCATTAAAATAACATCAAATTGATCAGAAACAGTGTACAATGTCTACAGTGTAGACATTGTCAATATTGTAAGTGACTATTGTAGCTGGAAATGTCTGACTTTTAGTGGAATGTCTACATAGGCGTAAAGAGGACCATTATCAGCAACAATCACTCCTGTGTTCCGATGGCAGGTTGTATCAGCTGTTCCCTGGTGGTTGGATTAAAGGTTTCACTTTGTGTAATGAATCTAGAATATATGTGTCACTTCTTGATTTGAATTACGGAAAAAAAATTACTTTTCCATGATTTTCAAATTTTTTGAGATGCACCTGTAGACATTCCATTGATAATCAGCCATTTCCAGCTACAATAGTTATTCGCAACATTAACAATGTCTACACTGTATTTCTGACCAATTTGATGTTATTTTAATGGACCAAAAAAAAATTGCTTTTCTCTCAAAGACAAGGCTATGCATTCCCGCCTGTAAATAAATAGATGCAATTATTTTCAAACTATTTTCCATAATAAATTAGTAATTTTTCATCTGCCATTTATCTTTTATACATCCTCTCAGACAGTAATGTACATAATTGGTGCAAGGGACAGTGTAATAAATATTGTATTTTGCGTTAATAATTACACAATCTGAAATGCTCCATGTCTCATATTATTGTACTTCCATGTAGTTGTTCGAAATACCTTGTCTTTAAAACGTTGCACACTTCCTTCTGCTTTCCCCCTTGTAAATATCAACCTACACCCAACAGCCCTTCTCCCCTTTTTGCTGTTTATACATGGTCCCTGATATACTTTTATGGTCTCCTTCCAATATATATTCCAAAAATAAATTCATGCAATCTGTGCATTTATAAACATTATTGAAGTTATTTATTGTTAGCGCCACTGCTTATTGAAGATATTTGTTTTTTTGTAAAATGTTTATATGCTAGCTATGCTCTTTATTGAAGTTATTTGTTGATTTGTGTAAGGTGTATGGTGCTATCCTCTTTATTTAGATTTACATGACAAGAGCGGTATTGAACAAAGATGGAAAGAAGACTTGTTTTATAGGTGTAGTTACATTTATTTGTCAGAGTAAAGCATCATTAGTCCAATCCTGTTCCTTAAGTCACCTGTTAGCAGACCAAAACGTCAAAGAAGCAACCCACATTTCACAGCTGTTTGATTCATCATTTTCTTTTTCTTTCACCATCGCTACTATCTCAAAATACATGTTAGGAGTAGTCTTGGTCAAAGATCAGGGTCACAGCTAGGAAACTGAATTTGTTTGTTACAAATACTTGTTATTACTTTGGTTTTGTTGGGTGTTCCATTTCCTGTACCATCTCTGTCATCCCCACGTCAGGTTTGTCACTCAAGTCATTGCCTTCCTGTGATAAGGATGCTGGGTGTGTCAGGGCTTGTGGATGACTATGACACAGGAAGTCTTAGTGACATTGAGCTTATTGTTGGGCAACAACAGCAATGGACTTGGCAAGACCATAGATCAAGGAGCAGGCAGTTATAAAACCGATCAGTTTCCTGGTTGGAATCCATTCAGCTGTTGCAGGATAAACCGTTCTTCATTGTCTTGTTTGAGCCATCTTTTATCAGTGAGCGTTGGTGTCCTTAAGCCTGGATTCTTAGACTAACCATGGATATTTTGCCAGTCCACAATATCAACACGTTTTATAACAAATGTAATAATCACCAGATTGCAAGAACATGCTATTTCCCCCAAGACCAATGGTTTTCCTCACTTAGGTTTTGTTTGGCATCAAACATGCTTTGATTTGTGAGGAGCCGTGGTCCACTGGTAACACTGCTAGAGCCATGCTCATATGTTGGTTGGCTTACACTCTGACTGAGACCAGGATTCAAGACCTGTCTCTACCCTTCACTTCTGTGTCTCCACTATACAGTACCTGTCTCCCCCTTGATTCTCAGTAAAAGCCTTGAGAAAACAATACAAATCACATAGTGAGTGTCCATTACATAATGCTTTGATCCGGTGCAGCTGGAAAGTACCACACATTAATATCTTATGAAAGGTCTGCCGCAAAAGAAATACACTGGTGTTGGAAATTTATTTTGTTGTGCTCTTGTACAAATATTTTGGTTGTGTGACGTTTGATGATGCCTAGTGTGGACCAGTCATCGGGACCTTTATCTCCGGTGCTCATGTGCTCTGCACTGCTGCAGCATCAATTCAATTTTGGCACAATCTCTGTTTTTGCAGTGTCTGAAAAGATGTCTTAACCATCCTTTATTTACCAACAACAAACGGATGAAACCGATTTTGGTCAAGGGATCTGTGGAATATGTTTAGAGGGTGTAATACAATATAATGTTGTATTACCAACCTAGGCAACATTAGACTAGGATGCTCACAGAGATTGATTTACCCAGTACTCCACCAATCAAGTTTCAATCTGATATTGCAGTAGCTTGCAAAAGTATTTGACTTTTCACATTTTGTGGCGCTCTAAAGTGTGACGTTTGGATGATTTATAAAAAAAAAAAAGAATATATCAAATCTTTCACATAAATGTTAGATTTGGGATTGTTTTACAATATATTAGATGTAGTAGCTGGAAGTAAAAAAAAATACAACTATATCAAGTATTTCCTTCAATTTTCACGGCAGGTTTTTTTCTGACTAGGTGTTAGAGAAACTGAAAGAGTGGCAGGAAGAGAGATTTTGCAGCTGAGATTAAGATTTTTCTAGAATCTAACCAGTATGCAAAAAATAGTAAAAATAGGTAAAGCAGAACAAAACTATATTCAACTCTCCACATGCCACTGATAGCACAGCAATCCTGTCCCTTTATCCACTAACCTGGTAGGTGGCTGCGGGTCGGTGCCGGTACAGTCCCGGTCTTCTTTTGTGGAGCCGTTGAACACCTTTCAGAGAGTAACCACAGAAGACTGGGTTCAGAAGGGCAACAATGCTCTGCGTTGATGACTGAAAGATAACTGTAATCAGGATGTGTGCACCCTCTCTCTTCCCCTCTTTCTCTCTCTTCCTCTTCTGTAGCTCCCTTCTTTCTGTGCCAAATGCTACACTTTTCAATTTAGCAAGCCACTCCCACTAACTCAAGTTTAATACAATAAAAAAGTAAAAGATTATTGCTAAGCAGGAAATTGTTGGGACTGTTGTGGGTGAGCCGAAGGAATCTATTGAGTTGTAAATGAAAATAGATATATACTTGTAGATAGTGTCAGTTTAACTAAGATCATTCAACATGTTAGAGGGCTGTAAGACCATAGAATCATGGTGGTAACAATAAACATCTTTAAAGTGGGCAACACAGAGATGGAGTTCCCAAGCTTTGTTATGGAAATAGTGATGATTTAAACAAGTAGGCCTGCTGAGATTTTGGATTTTGCCATACATAACTAATTGCCATTTTTGCCCATTTAAGACTAATCAGTGGGTAAGAGTGTCTTTAGATGCACATGCTTTTTCAGTTCTCTAAGTGAGCTTTTCACAAGTTGCATATGGAGATGTTTATGACAACATTTTTGGAATGAAATTAGATGATATGTAAATGTATCAGATTAGATTATTGAGATCCAGTTCAGTACTGTTCAGTAAAAAGAGACAATGTCCGACAGAGGAAGCTAACCCTCCATCTGTTCCAGATTCCCTAATACAGTAGTGAATTGGGACAGAACTAAAACCCCATAATTTTCCGGTGTCATTCCACCGACTGGGTGATTAGTATAACTAGATATATAGAATACTTCTAACATTCTGTAATAAAGAGCACATGATCATCTTCATAAAATGTTTCTTGGCTTTTGTTCTCAACCTCTGTGCTTGGATAGAGCTTCCTTTGCTTTTGTTCCAAACCTTTGTGCTTTGATAGAGCTTTCCAAACCTCTGTGCCCTGATAGAGCTTCCTTTGCTTTTGTTCCAAACCTCTGTGCTTTGATAGAGCTTCCTTTGCTTTTGTTCCAAACCTCTGTGCTTTGATAGAGCTTCCTTTGCTTTTGTTCCAAACCTCTGTGCTTTGAAAGAGCTTCCTTTGCTTTTGTTCCAAACCTCTGTGCTTTGATAGAGCTTCCTTTGCTTTTGTTCCAAACCTCTGTACTTAGTTTCATGGGCTGCTGCTCCCAGGCACTAAAGGACTATGTCTCCAGGCATAACTTTCTTGGGAGAGGTTCAATTTGTATCCCGCCTGGATGTCTGAGGGTTGAACATAGGGGCGTGACAGACACATGCATTATCACTGGGCTTGGTCTGTGTCCTTAGGAATATATTCTACATAAAAAACAGGAAATCCCAGGTCATTACGGATAATCATAATATAACACTGTATTAAGGTCATACACAATACTGGCAGTCACAAACATCTCCACACAGTTGACACTGACTAGTAAGACATTACCTCAGACTGGGCAAACACTTCTGTAAATGTCTCAAAGTTTTGGTATCTACTTATAGCCCTGGTCGCCACGTAAACAAAATGATAAAATAACACTAACAATTTTGGGAGTTTTTTTCTCAGAAAATAGCCAAAAAGGATCACTCTACATACTTTTAAACTACGTCTTGACTCATAGATGGTAAGTCTATGAGTCCAGATCCATCCAGTGGTCCAGTGCTGTAGACCCAGTTCTCAGATATTCTTCTGGGTCTCTGCTTACCCATCAGTCACTGCTCGTTACCTGGGAATTGTGTAAGGGAGGTCTGGTCCTCCACATAGTCTGGTCCTTCACATACTCTGTGCTCCTTCCTTCCTACTAAGCAGGTTCAGAGGCTCATGCCCCAGTTTCTGTCACACCCGTTGTGTCGTTGGGCTGCTTTGAAGGTGGCACTTCCTGCCTGTTCCTGCTGGCAGAATAAACATCTGTTGGGCCTAAACCTTGACTCATAACCAAAGTCTCTTGAGTCATAACTCCTGCCTCATAATAAAATGACCCTGAGCTGGTGTATGCCGACCTTCTCTGTACATGCCAGCAGCATTGGACTTGCATGTTGGACAGTGCTGTGTTACTAATAATACCCACTAGAGGTTACTGTAGTTCTACATTTGCACTATGTTCAACCATTTGTAGAATGCCTCCTCATCAATTTCTTCAAGTATTGTATTGATCCTTCAATCTGGTGTTTATTTGATTCATGCTTAAAGCTACAATGTATTCATTTATGAGTGTACATGCTTTGGGTCTGTTAGCCATTCACATAATAATGAAGGTGTAAATCATTTCAGTTTATTTCTTTATCTTACATTTTCATCACCACTTGCTTAATAATCACACACTGTGTTCCACAGTCAATGTGTTTGTCCATGTTCAACAAAGTTTTGAAGAACTACATTATTTTTGGGGTACAACTGCTGTAGCCTTTGGGCAATAAGCTGTGGACATGACTTTGCATTTTATATAATTGTGTGAATCCCACTGCTGCTCTGTGTGTCATTCTTGGAGATTACATCATGATCAGACTTGATCAGACACTTTTAATAGACTTCACCAGCTGAAATGATTGACATAAACTTAAATAACAGGCCTTTGACAAAAGCAGCATAAGCCAATAATTTTTCACAAACCAATCACTGCAGGGGTACTCAACACTTACCGTATGAGGGCTGGAGCCTGCTGCTTTTCTGTTGTAATTCATTATTACTTGCACCCATCTGGTTTCGCTGGTCTTAAGTCCCTGATTAGTGGAAACTGGCTTTGGGGGCTAGAGTTGAGTTCCCCTGGGTTACTGTTATCCTTTGGATGTCATTCTTTGTTGAACAATATGAGTTAGTCTGTAATTGAACTCCATCATGCTTGTTTGTGTGATTTTCACCAAAACTACTCAGGTAACACAGAGGAGAACATATTCCTCAATAATTCCTGACCAAATGTGTGGAAAATGAATGCAATACTAACTATGAAAACCAGATTCTGCAATGTGAAGTCATTACGTATCTCTGCATAAGTGTGACACCCCATTACATTAGTCTCTGTCCCATGAACCCAACCTCTGTGTCATCTTCGAGACCTTTCAGAAAAACTACGAGGTTTTCAGCAGGTCACCGAAGGAGACAAGGTGTGCAGAATGTGTGTAACCCCAACACACCAATATGTATGACTAGGTAAGGTATGCACTGTTTCTGTATGTGGCTACCTGCAGGACACGAGGGTGGGGGAGGTGGGCTGGGAGAGAAACAGAGCCACACTTATGCCGCATTTCACTGAATAGGAAAATAGAGGCCTGGGTGAGTGAAAATAGGTGCAGTAATCTGACAGTACTGGTCTGACTGGTAGGTCCGCTGGTGTTCGACGTTACAGGTGTGGTGACAGTCACAGAAACAGATATAGGCTATAGAGAGAGGGTTAAAGGATCAAAACAAACCAGTGTGGTTGATTGCCATTGATGAGGCGGCTATTATTTATATTAACTGCAGTCTGACTTCCAACGCCAGGAGAAACATTAGGTCAGCTTCATTTGAACTGTGACCTGGGGTGATTTAGTCGTTTGGCTGCGGTGGATCAGGACACAGCCGAGTGCGGGTTGACACTGACAACCTTTGAAAACCAACAGTAACAAGCTGCAAAGCATTTACTAAGAGAGATGGCAGAGGGCCCTAAGATTGAACTCTTCATTAAGGTAAGAGTCAATATCCAAACCTGGTTTGAATGGAGATTGGATTACAATGTTTGGAATTGTTTAAGAATGATAGGAGCCTTTTGTTAAGTTCCACCATTTTGGAATGGGACAAAGTGCACCGCAAGAATGTAATAAATATTTGGTCACAGACAAAAATATGTAGAGTTTTTTGTTATGAATTCAAGACAGTGAGCATGTCTTCAGCTCTGATAATTTTTTTCTTTCAGATTATATTTACTAGATATTGGTATTTTATGTGATATGTGCAGGTCAGGTAAAAAGAAACCAGTTACTTTCTATTTGTCCTTATCTCCTGCTGCTGAATTGTTCATTATTTCCTCATATTTCAATGATCTGATTATATTAAGAGATCAAAAATGATGCTGTGTACCCCTGTCATTCGAAATGCTGCATAACTCTTTAACAATTTAATATTTTGTTTTTGTTTTTTATAATTCCAAAAGGCAGTATTGAGGTGGCAGAGTAGCTTAGCAGTTATAGCATCTGATTAGTTAACCAAGAGGTACCTAGATCAAATCCACAGAACAAGCTAGGTGAAAGATCTGTTGCTTTGTCACTGACTAAGGCAGTTGACCATTATTTTTCCCAGGTTATTCCTGCAAATGTGAATGTCCTTTGAAGTCATTTAGCAGGCCAGATCCAGGGAAATGTGCAGTAGTGAGTGCAAACATTTTTAATACAGGCCTTGCTTGTGAAACATATTTAAACCTTTGGCATGGTAAGGGCCATGCTCTACCAATTGAAAGGCACAGGACTTCTCAGTCTAATCTGATAAAACAAGAGTATTGTTGTTTTATCAGATTAGACTGAGAAAAGGCCTAGACATGGAGATCAAACAGACAATTTTCTTCTGTCCCTTTCCCTTGCCGTGAAAACACAAGGCTAGTGATGATGGGGAGAGCGTGGGGAACTGTCCCTTTTGTCAGCGACTCTTCATGATCCTCTGGCTAAAGGGTGCCAACTTCACCCTCACCACGGTGGACATGAAGAGGTACGTATGTCTCCGTTCACTCCCACACCCACACTGTCTCAATAAATATGCCTAAAGTGTCCATCCAAGCCAGGCGTAAATCCAAGCATCTTGTCTGAACATGTCCAGACATACTCAAAGGCAATATGTAATTACTTATGGAGCGCTAAGGAAGATTAATAGAGGAGTTGGTGTGCTGCTGAAGGACCTTCTGGCATTCTTCTTTCCTGAAGGGCGCCAGAAGTGCTGAAGGACCTGGCTCCGGGCTCTCAGCCACCATTTCTCATCTTCAATGAGGAGGTCCGCACTGACACTAACAAGATCGAGGAGTTCCTAGAGGAGGCACTGGCTCCCCCAAAGTGAGTGTATGATCAACATAAACAGGCATAATCTCAAGCTTGTACACGCTCACACCCACACTCACACACACACCCATTAGTAATGAATAAATACAAATGAATAAACACATTTAATATGTCAATTAACTTTAAATGTGTCCTCCATTGCATCTTCTAACTCAAAAGGCTGATAGCTAATGGCAGTTCCATTCCAGGTACCCCAAGCTGTGCTGCCACTACAAGGAGTCTAACTGTGCTGGAGACGACATCTTCCACAAGTTCTCTGCCTACATCAAGAACCCTAACCCTGGACTCAATGATAGTAGGAGACGACCCTTGTTTAGTGATCACCATGCCATTCACAGTTTGTCTGCTATAAAAATTATTGTAGTTCCTGGTTTTTTAAGGATGCTTTGCTCTTTCACAGTGCTGGAGAAGAAGTTTTTGAAAAGCCTGATGAAGTTGGATCAGTACCTGCTGACGCCACTCCCCAATGAGCTGGATCAAAACCCGCATGATAACGAGTCCTCACGGCATTATCTGGATGGGAACACCCTCAGCCTAGCGGATTGTAACCTACTGCCCAAGCTCAACATAGTGAAGGTTATCAGATCATTTATTGCCTATTTTGCTAAAAGGCAAGAGGTGTTTGACCATGCAAGGGAGTATTTCCTGGCCATTGTGCATCAACTGGCCTGGCCTGGGTATCTGTATAAACACATAAACACAACAGCTGATGTGAAAAGGATTTTATAAAATACCTTTCATTGACTGAGGTGTTTTCACTCTATTAACTGGTGTACTCCGAGTTGTAGCTATGGTAACATGGAACCATTAATTAAGCAGTTAGTTTAATGAAAATGTTTGGTTCACTCTGTAATATTCAGTCTGTGACATTTTGACTCCCCCAGGTGGTGTGTAAGAAATACCGTGACTTTGAGATTCCCAAGGCTCTGACCGGTGTGACCCGCTACCTGACCAAGGCCTACCAGCAGGACGAGTTCCGTTACACCTGCCCCAAGGATTCTGAGATACTGCTGGCCTACCAGTCAGTGGCCAAATACCTTAACAAGTAGACAATGAGAAGACAAGGGCAAAGAGGGAGGCACAGAGAGGAGTAGGAGTTAAGGAAAGAGGGTTTAGACAAGTGAAGAAGGGATTAGGAGCAATGATTTGTTAATTTAAGTGTCTGTGCTCTCAAAACAAGGCAGGTCTGTCTATTGTCAGTATGGTGAAGGTTTGCTCCTAAAACGATGCTGCCTATTGAGTTTCTATAAATATTTGGAAACCTTGTTTTATCACCAACTGTTAAAATTTATATTTGAATAATCTTTCATCTTTTTTATAGTCATTTTTTTCTTTTTCATTGCTTAAAATAATCTAGAAATGTGCACAATTTGTCTGAACATTTTAAAAAGCTGGATTTTCAATCCATAAGAGACAAAATACTATGTAAAATGTATAATGCGAAAAGTAGAGGTAAATTTAGTAACACTATTGTATGTCATTTAGTTTTTCATTTATCAATATTTGTAATTGTGAAATTAAGTAGGTCCAGAGAAATATTTGTCTCAGCAGATTTTAATTGGTTTAATTGATTGCTTTCCAGATGCAAACAGTATAAATCTAATAAAGTTTACAAAATAATTTCACCAAATATTATTGTGGGTGCCTAGTCCCTATTTTCAATTGCGGGGGCTGGGCTCATAAAAATACAATGATTATTCTCATTATATGGGTGGAAACCCAGTTACATAACAAATGCATTGTTTTGTTTGGTTGATATTTTGTTTTGGTTCAAAATACAGTCCATAGGTACTTATGATTTAGTCAGTTCAGTGACATATATTTTTACCGTTACAAATAATTGTGGCAGATTCCAGAAAAGGAAAAACAGATGGAGTGGAAAAAGAAGGAGAATCTGAGATTGTGAATATCGAACCAGTCAGACAGAAAGAGTGATGGAGAGGACGAAATACTGGGCAAAAGCAAAAAAAGTAGAGACAAAGAGAGACTGATCAAATGAAAAGACACAGAGAGCTAAAAAAAATAGAGGGGAAAACCGAAAGCATGACTGTAAGACTAAAAAACACGCCACAGTTGCAAAAGCAGTACGATGTGGCATAACAAGCTAAGATAGAAAAACAATGATCATTTGAGAAAGAGAGGAGAAAAATTATCGAAAGAAACTGTGGGCCAGAATCAGAAGGAAGAAGAGAATGGAAAATGACCAGAAGAGACTGAAAGAAAAGATAGAGAAGAAATAGAGAGACAGATGAAATATGAGTTTAGGACAGAAGAAACAGAGGATATCAATGAAAACACCACTGAAGAAAAACAGAAGAAAGACAAAAGTATCCGGAGAACTTGGAAATGTTGAAATGTTAAGGTCAAAACAAGATAGTACAGAAAATTGAGAAGCCGTTTCAGAGGGAGAGGGAGTAGGAAACTAACGTTTTTACACAGGCTACTCAGGGCTGGACCAGCACATCAGGGCTCCAGACCAACTAGCTCGGTTCAAATGTACAAAGCAATGATAAATCAAACAAATTAATTTGACTAGCAGCAGTGCTTAACACCCAGACTCTTTTACTATGGAGCAATGCTGTTGTAATACATGCAGAATGTGGTTTGGCATTGTCTTGCTCAAATTAGCAAGGCCTTCCCTAAAAAAGACATTGTCTGGATGACAGCATATGTTGCTCCAAGACCTGTATATATTGTTCAGCATTAATGGTGCCTTCACAGATGTGCAAGTCACCCATGCCATGTGCACTAATGCACCCCATACCATCACGGATGCTGGCTTTTGAACTGTGCACTGATAAGAAGCTGGATGGTCCCTCTCCTCTTTAGTCCGGAGGACGCGGCCTCCATGATTCCCAAAAATAATTTCAAATGATGATTCGTCAGACCACAGGACATTTTTCCACTTCGCCGCGGTCCATGTTAAATGAGCTTGGGCTCAGAGAAGGTGAAGATCACTGCAATCCAATGTTGGTTTTTGGTCTTATCCCTTGCATTAGGGGTGTCACGATATACCAGTAACTGTGGTAACTAACTAAAAACATGAAATATTGGTATCATGTTAATAATACACATATGATAATATCATATTCACTAGGCGAAAATGTATTTTGTACTTTGTATTTTTCAAAAAAACTCCTCTCGGTTTTTCGATAGCTTTTTCATGTCACCTATAGACAAACGGTGCATGTGCTTAACTGGACCTATACACTGGCTGTAATGAACTCACACGAAACAGAGGGATGGAGGGATAGATCCAAGCGCAGAGTGCAGGGACTCCTTTATTAGGGAGAAAACACAGGAGTGCAGAAGGAACAGGCAGTAGCGTAGTCAATGGGCAGGCGATTGGTTGGTAACAGTCAAAGCAAGTAGGCAGGAGGCAGAGGTACAAAGGGTAATCCAAAAGAGGCGGTCAACAGGCAGGCAATGGTCAGGATACAGAGACGGGCTGATATAAGAAGTAGGCAGGGATACTGCCACACTCGTGAGAAGAAGGCTCAGTAGAGTTGCATACACAAACAATACCTCACAAAGACTGGCTGCAAACACAGCACTAATATAGGGGTTGAACGAGACACAGGTGCAAACAATAATGGGGATTGGGTAGGCAACATTCAAGGCAACAAAGGAAACAGGTCACTTCCCGGATTTCACAGGCAGGCTACATTCAAGTCAACAAAGGGAAACAGGGCACATCCCGGACCTCACACTGGCATTGAAATCAACTCGTTAGCCCAACCAGAACCCCAGGGAGAGATCCGCAAATACACACCGTTTTTGTAGCCTAGTCACTAGGCGAAAATGACGCTGTATTTGTCCAAAAACTCCTCTTGGTGTTAAGCCTTGTGGATATTTTGTTCATCAGTTCATCTGGTTGCATTTTCACTATCCATTAAGTGCAATTGTTGTTTTTGTAGCTTTCAATTTGTAGAGTTATGGTTCGTATTTTGAGTGTAATTAATTTCACAAAAAGAGACAAAATACACAATAAACAAAGTTAAAGATGACTTTGACTGATTGCATTATTATTATTTTTCCCACATTTTCTATAGATATCGCGATAATACCGTTATTGTATTAGGCTACGATAATCATATAGTGAAAATCTGATATTGTGACAGCCCTACTTCGCAGACAGAGATTGTCCGGATTCTCTGAATCTTTACATTATATTATGTACTGTAGATTATGATGTCCCCAAACTCTTTTCAATTTTACATTGAGAAACGTTTTTCTTAAATTGCTGCAATATTTGCCTGAGCGGTCTTTCACAGAGTGGTGAAACCATCCCCTTCTTCACCTCTGACAGACCCATCCTCTCTGGAATGATCTTTTAATACCCAATCATGTTACTGACCTGTTGCCAATTGACCTAATTAGTTGTATGATATTCCACCAGGTTTAGTTTTTTAGCATTACATAACCTTTACAGTCTTTTGTTGCCTCTGTCACAACTCTTTTGAAAAGTGTTGCTGGCATCAAATTCAAAGTCGGCATTTTTCAAGAACCAATAAACTGTCTCAGTTTCAACAGTTTCAATGTTGTCTTTTTACTATTTTCTATTGAATATAGGGGTTTAAATGATTTGCACATCATTGCATTCTGTTTTCCTTCACATTTTATGCAGCATCCCAATTTTTTTGGAAACGGGGTTGTGCATCTGACATTGACTGAGTAAAAATACATCTAGAAAGACATGTTTGAAGTACATTTTGTTCAAACAAAGTACATGCAAAATTTTGATAAGAGTTTCTTCTCTATTGTTAAAATACCTTTTACTATCACTCTGCTCATTGTTCCTAACATCATCACTCAAACATTTGGTTAATGTACTGTATGCATTTTGCAATGTTTTGCCTACTATGTTCACATTCAAAAGTACAGAATCACCACCCTAAGGCCATAGATTTGTATGTGACTTCAGCAGGATTCACTCCCACAACCTTGCTGTTGAAAGTGTGAGCCACAAAAGACCACTGCATTGCCTATGTACAATACAATACTGTCAAATACAGGACATGATTGCCATCCATAGTAGTAACCACAACTGGTAAGTATATAACCATATAAACCAGGTGAACACTGTCAATGGAGCAGGATAGAAAGGAAGTCAGAGGAGTAAATTAAACCACTGGACAGGGTAAAAATTACAAACTGAGCTGCTGTGAAAGATCACAAGTACATCTTTGTTGATAAAGCAGGCTTCTACCTGGCCAAAACTCAACAATGTCCACGCAATATCATTGGCCAATTAGCAACTGTCAGTGTGCTGGGACAACTTGGGGGAAACAAGGTCATGTGTGCAGTCGTTTCCAGGGGTGGGTTGGTAGGAAACCTTTTTGGGTCTTACAATGCTGGGGCGGCACATCTCATTGAGTTCCTCAATTAAACTGTGTGGTTCTACCATTCAGGGGTGATTTAGGAATGGTTCTGGGCCAATCCTTGATTCCTGACCCTAGACCTGGCCCTATAATCTTCTTTTCATTATGGAGGTGGAAGGTCTATAACCGCCATCCCCATGAGCATGTCACCCTCCTACAGCTCATGGATAAGCCATGTCGTGACATCACTGGTGACCAATGTCATGTTTGGATTCGCCATGCCAAAAGACTCTTCCCGCAGTGCATGAAAAATGAAGATATTCATTGTGATATGAACATAATATCATGGCCAAATGCTGAAGACAGAATTGATGCACATTAGTGTAATGTGTGCTAAACATCGACATTTCTTTTATTTCTTTCTGATAGTATTTGTTACACCTGATTAGACAAAAAAACATAAATGTTTTGCATCAGTGATGTGCAGACGTGTGTCGTCACTGATCACACTTTTGATTATGGGATAAAAATTATGGAAATTATTTTCTGTCAATTGTGATAGGTAATGTCCAGTTAGAGTTTTGCCTAATGTGAAAACTGTGAAATAAACTGTAACAAATTACCTCGAGCACTTCAAAGAGTCATTCTAAAACACATGTCTTACATTGTTTGGTCTTGGGCCAACTGATTGTTACAATGACTTAACAGAAAGAATTGCACTATGTTATGTTTTGATGACTCAACGAATGTATTCTTTTGAATGCAAGATTTATGAGTATGATCTCCTTGGAGTCTTGTGCTAAGAGTTTTGAAACACCACCCCATACTATTGATAATAGTACCAAAGTGACTAAAATAAACTGTAAATAAAACAGCGTTTGAGAAATCCAGTAATGTTTGTAGATTATTGAAAACTTTTGAAATTAATACTATGACAACAAAGCAGTTAGTAGGTTTGCAGAGTAGTTAGCTAAAAGTTGATACTGAACTTTCTGGGTGGCTACCATTTATATTCTTTTCCTAAGCTAGTACCTTGCTGAAAAGTGGTTCAAAGAGTTAGTGGTATATCAGAATCTGGTTATTTTATCCATGTTTTGTTGAATATAGCAAAGGACATATTTTACCATGAGACACAGAAAAAAATAGTCCTTTTTGAATCTTATGAATAGTCTGCCATTATGCTGAGAGGAAATCTTGAAGTATTCTGTTTTTTGGTTTGGGGTCACCTCGAGGTCAGAGGATACTCTGAGCATCTTCTTCCTAGTTATCTCTTGTCTCTTCAACTGTTATTGTAATTTTTTAAGATATACAGCTCTGGAAAAAATTAATCTGGTCATGATCTGGTGGTCCTCCATCCATGCATTGTCCTGCTGTTAAAAACAATTTTCAGAGTTGGGGGACATTGTCAGATGGCTGTTGAACATTTGTCAAGTTACATCATCCATTTAATTCAGATATAGTAATGCTAAATGATAAGCTGATGTAGTAAACCAGACATTTTATAATTATATATAAAAAACATAATATTTCAAGAAAAGTTTCCTGGAAGATCATTTAGGGGTTCATCAAATGCAAACTGTGGGGGAACTCCCAAATGTTCCCTTAAGAACTCCTTGAAAGGGTTCTTCAAATAATTCCTTAATGGTTTCTCAAATATAAAATATTTTGAAGAACGCTTTCATATTGACTGTTAAGGGGGGTGCTCAATCAAAAAGTAATATAAAGAAACATTAAAGAGAGTATAAATATCATAAATATAAGTTTATATTTTCCCCTTGAAGAACTTACAGGGATTCCCACACAGTTTCAATAAAGAACCCTGAAAGGATCCTTAGGGACCCATTTCTTTTTGTGTAATATAAATATATATTATTTTGGACGATGCACAATGTTCCCCTGTTGCTGTTGCCATTATGACCAACAGCCCCGATAACTGTTCCATTTGGGAAGTGCTCACAGGTTTTGACTGTTCATGCCACAGGCCATAGCCATGTGCACAGAGACATAAAACACCATGGAGTGTTACAAAAGCTGAACCGTTCTTGTTTGTCTAAATGTACTCTTAACTTTGACCTGCCTTAACCGTTGTTTGTTGTGCCGCATTTCCCTCTGTAGTTTAGAGACGCCAACAACAAATTTGACAAATTTTGACAAAATTGATCAAATTTTAAATTTTATGTAGAGGTCAGTGCTTAGGCCTAAAGTAAACACGCAAATTTAGATTTTAGAGTGTGTGTTGCACACTGTTTAACATTTATTTCTGTGTGGTATACATACCACTTGGTTGGATTTGATCTCCTCGAAATGGATACAATGAGCATTATAGTGTTTTTCACCATTATTTTATCAGGTAAATATGCTAAGAACACATTCTCATTTACAGCAAGTACCTGTGAGCAATTACGTAAACTGTCTTGCTCAGGGACAGAACGAGGGTTCCTCATCTTGTGTGCGCGGGTGTTCAGCCACCGGCATGGCGCATATCGCCCTCGTGTGGCAATGTTTGCAAACACAAAACAGGGTACCTCACGGGAACACTCCCTGACTTTTCTCATCGACTTCCGCCCACAGTCGGCTACTTTCGGCTTTCCGGTCGAGTAGGGATTGGTCAGATTGGTTTGTTATGAAAATAGGTGGGGGGAAAGCTGGTGTGAGGAGAAACTGTTTTTCAATGGTTCGTTTTGGACGACAAAGAGCGCAAGACTTGTCCAGGAAGTTCTAAAGTAAGTTGCCAGCTCGTACATTTCATGGATTTTAGTAGTAGCTGTTTCATTGGACAACATGTGCCTTGTCTGGAGCTTTAATTGATTTAAACTGTTCGTAACGCGTTATCCAGCTTCACTGTTTAGCCTGCTAGCTGGGTTGGCTTGCTATTACAGTCACAACTGCAGGACATAGTCTAGCGCAGCTAATATAATATACTTTATTTTGCCGTAGTTACTATACTGTAAATTTGATTGTGAGTCGAAGTTGTACATCTTGAGTTCTAATGCATTTTTGTGTACATTTCTCCATCCCTGCGTTGCTCGTGTGTGTGGGCGGGGCGGGGCGGGGTGGGGTGGGGGGTTGTATTTAACAGACACCAAAATTTCCCCAAATCAGAAAAGGTTGACAATTGGGAACATCCTTGCCCACCAAATTTTGTTAAAGCAGCTTTTTGGCATAGGTGTTTTGTGTAGGTTAAAAGTTCTAATTGGTTAGGTTTAGGATATGGATGTGCAACCTGGTCTCATTGGAATTCGCAGACTATTATATGTAGATCTATGGAACCCGATTTCGTATGATATGTTATGTTAGGTTACATTACAATGCGCTGCCAAAATGTATAATGCATTACGAACATATGTTAAGAATGCTATAAGTAATGTACATATTCCAATGAGACCAGGTTGGGATGTGGTCAAGGTTGAGTTTATGAATACATGTTAGGATATTGATTTTAAAGTTAGGGTAAAAGTTATGGTTAGCATTAGTGAAAGTAGGATATTTAAGGCGAGTCAACTTCGGTGTCGCCATTTAGATACTTAAGTAAACGTGTGTGTGTGTGTGTGTGTGTGTGTGTGTGTGCGCGCGCGCGTGTGCGTGCGTGCGTGCGTGCGTGCGTGCGTGCGTG
>JACXGI010002800.1:0-14882 GCA_016801175.1 Esox masquinongy | reverse complement strand
ATGAATTTATTTGTTAACGCCTCTCACAATATGCTTTACTAGTCTGTGTCTGTGGCTTTGTAATTTATAAATCGCCTGTGTGTGTTATACTGGATCTGCATGTTTCAATTAGTCTGTATCAGTCGTGCTCTGTGACCATTTCTTTGTATGTTTCTCCTCAGTACCTAGCAGGAAAGGTGCCTAGCAGGGATGATATCAAGGCAAGAATTCAGCAGTTTGTGGAGGAGAGGATGCAGACCACGATGGTACAGACTTGCATCCACCACCATTCGTCTGAATGTGTACTTAGAAGATGTACGGTCATGTGTGCTTTACACTTCTGGTTCATGCATTTGTTAATCCCTCTAAATAATTGCAGTTAAGTTGCAGGCCCCCTGAAAGTCATTCAAAAAAACATGTGTGTTAAATCTTCCTTACACGCTAAGATTGCTCTAAACAAGTTAGGTCTCTAACGTTGTCCCTCACTTCCCTCTAACGTCTCATTATTCCTGACCTCTTGATCAGACTTGTCATCATATTTATCGCTGTTGAAATGTCCAGTGTATGTGTACTGACAACATAATAGCAGAACGTTAGATCACTGCCATTGAATAGGTTGTTAGGGTAATGACTGCATTTTGTTGTCCAGCTGACTGGCATGCTGATCGGGGCTGCGGTGGCTGTGTCTCTGATTGGGATTGTGGTGCTCTTCCTTTATAGAAGATACAAGCTTGCTAGTAAGTCATCTATCCTTTTCCTTCCTGCTTCAATTGTTCATAATCAGCTGTTGTTTTTAACACACTTGGGGGGGGACACCGTTGAGGCATAGAGCAACAGTTGGCTGGACTACTATTAATAACAAGTGTTCTGAACAGGGAGCGTCCTTGTGCTGTGTTTTGCATTATGCTGTGTATTCCTAGTTGTATTCGGGCACTTAGTTTTCCATCCACTTTCTGTTGTCTATGCTGATATCTTGCTGTGTTTGTTGATAGGTGGCCAACAGGCTGTTCCCCACTATCGCTTCAGGAAGAGAGACAAGGTGCTCTTCTATGGCAGGAAAATTATGAGGAAGGTTAGTCATTTTTAATCCGCCTTCCAAATGGTGCCCGTTCAGAAAGTTGTTCTCCATTTTATGCATTATTTATCAGGCCCTGTATTCATGAAGCGCCTGCAAGTAGAAGGCTTGATCTACAATCAGTGTTTCCTTCTAGATTATAATGAATGTGACACTGGACTATGGGAACCTGATCCTAAATCGTATTTTCTTTTCTGAGACACTTCCTGAATAGTCCCAGGCTTTTCTACAATCAATGTATTGTTAATGAATATGATGCTGGAGGGGCTCTCGTCTTCACATCCCTGTCTGTTTTAAATGAATTTCTGCTTCCTAATTTGTTTCAGAAATGTATGTAACAGTTCTTTTATATACATCTGTCTATTCTTTCATACGTCTTCTCATAATACATTTTATTTTCACGCTTTCTCGGAATATCACTTTGTGCCTTTGGTAACTCATCCCATTACTCACACCACACATTCCGTTTCTGTCTCTTCCTCTTGGTCACTCACAGGTCAAGACCCTGTCCTCCCCACCGTCCTCTTCCTCAGTATCCAAGCAGCGCCTTCGGAAGAGACCCAAAGTCCTGAGTATAGCCCGCAGGTACTGTCTCTAGAGATCAGAGGAAATTCCAGTTAGCATTCGGCACACTAGTCTTCCAACATGCAACTGTGTGTGCGTGCGTGTGCGTGTCCACTTTAGGATCCTACGTATCCGTAAAGAACCACCTACCCTGCAACTCAAAGAACCCCCTTCCTCCTTGCTGGAGGCCGACCTGACTGAGTTTGACGTGCAGAACTCCAACCTGCCTTCAGAGGTCCTCTACATGCTTAAGAACGTCAGGTAATGGCAACCTTAATGCACGCAAAGACAGCTGATCGCACACATTACGCCCAGAATCACAGGCATAAATGGGTAATAACTGTAATAAACTGTTTTTGCATTATTTGCAGGTTCTGACCTGTTAACTCTTTTAGGCTTGGCTAGCTTTGTTATTACACTTTGCGGCCATTTCCAGATTTCTTTTTTGAGGAATGAGTGGAATAGGAGAATTTAATAAGCTGTGTTACGAGAACTCATAGTGATAGAAACTAGTTGCTATGAATCCCCCCCCCCCCCAGACTAGTAGTAGTAGTTATGTAGTAGCAGTAAGCAGTTTAACTATGTGTGTGTTCTCTGTGTGACCTCCCTCTGCTGTCAGGGTGCTGGGCCACTTTGAAAAACCTCTGTTCCTGGAGCTGTGTCGCCACATGGTCTTTGTGGAGCTGCAGGAGGGCGAGGGGCTATTCCGGCCCGGCGACGACGATGACAGTATTTACGTGGTCCAGGATGGACGCCTGGAACTCTGCATCCACGAGAACGTAAGATCAGGCTGGAATGCCTGCTGGGCTTACACAATGAACACAAAACACAATGACACAATGACATGTGTGTCTGTGTGTGTCTGTGTGTGTCTGTGTGTGTCTGTGTGTGTCTGTGTGTGTGTGTGTGTGTGTGTGTGTGTGTGTGTGTGTGTGTGTGTGTGGTGCAGGATGGAACAGAGCCAGTTGTGAAGGATGTGCTTCCAGGAGACAGTGTTCACAGCCTGCTCAGTATTCTGGACATCATCACTGTGAGTTTGCAGCTGGTGCCACATTTCTGCCTTCCATTGTCACACCAGGTTTTGTCCTCCTACCCTCCCGTCCGTGTCTTCACTCTCTCCGACCTGTCCTCCGTTCATCCAGCTGTCTGCCGCTCCCTCCGTTAATCTCGCCCCTTCGTCTCTCCAGGGTTACCCCGCCCCCTATAAGACCGTGTCGGCACGGGCTGCGTCTCGCTCCACTATCCTGCGTCTACCCGCTTCAGCCTTCCAGTCTGTGTTTGAGAAGGACCCGGAGACTCTGGTGCGCGTCATTCAGGTGAGACCCCCTAAAGGGCCATGCACCCGACGTCATCCTATCCCCCAGTCGGCCCAGTCCGAGGTGGCGCACCATGAAAGGGGGCCAAACCAGCACGCCCTCATTAGATGATCTCTCTGTGGAGGTCATTGTGTCTGTGTTTCAGCCATTGTTTTGTAACAGCGTTTGATCCATCTCGTCTGTCTGTTCCAGATAATCATGGTGAGACTCCAGAGAGTGACCTTCCTGGCATTACATAACTACCTTGGCCTGACCACGGAGCTCTTCAACCCGGTAATACACATACCCAGCCTTCACACACGAACCCCAGCATTATAGCTGTCTCCCCCATACATAAAACCCAGTGAAAATGAAAGACAAGAATTATAAGCCTTTCTTTAGGAATATAAAGGACAGTGAGATTTACATCTATTGGCCACGGGTCAATCGTCTGTATTAAAGATTTAATTTTCTCCATCACAGTGGGGTTGGAAGTCTTTCCTCTCTGGTTCAGTGTTATTTAAGGGAAATTGTGACTTTCTTTCAACTTGGTGCGAACATGTTATACATTAATGTTTTCTTTAAGCAGCCATTACAAATTTTAGCTAACATAGCTTACTGCTAGCTATAAATCTGTAGCAAGTGAGCATGTACATATAAAACAGTTTGAAATCACCTGAATCAACTCTTTTGATTTGACTTAAATTGATTTGGCTGTTTGAAAGAAGACATTACTCGGGTGGCAGGTCACCTTGCGGTTCAAGCATCTGGCCAGTAACCAGAAGGTTGATAGATTGAATCCCACAGCCAGCAAGGTGAAAAAAGTCTGTTCCGTCCCTGATTGGCCTGGGTGAAAAAAATCTATTTTCCAGTTAATTGGGATTCTTGTTAAGACGATCTGAAATTGCCATTATATCATGGTGATTTGTAAACTAGGTACTTTTTATTTTTAATTATTGATATTTTGTAAAAATCTATATATTTTTTGATTTTGGTTATTTATATTTGTTAAATAAATTCAGTGTTAATGTGTGAGAGAGAGCGAGAGAGAGATTTTTTTTGTTAGCGGTGGGTAACGGTAATGTCTGTGTAAAGAGAGCTGAGCAGTTTTAAGTGTTTCATAGACTACATACTTTCAATGTGAAGAACCATCTATTTCTAAGCAGTGAGATTATCTTTTATTTTACCTAAGTTTGATGATGTGCTTAAGCATTCTATGGTTTAACCACCTACCTCACTGGATCCCCTGTATAGCCAATGAAACATCCATCCAAGGACACATGTCTCACGTTATTGTTTAATGCATGATTTGGTTGATGTTGTTTAAAATAGTGCAACATCTTTGATTGACAGGAGCGTCAGGCAGTCCCTTTGGTAACTGTTGCTGGGGTGATAGGAGAGGGGAGCTCGGGTAGGATCCCGCGTAGACCCCACTTCCAGGAAGAACCCGTCTCCTTCGCTGGATCTTCCCCCGTGGAATCCTACTCTGACACAGAGGCTGGGAAAGACAACCAGTCCAATGTCTTCAGGAAGCCTCGCTCCATCTGCATGCCTACTGACAGTACAGGTGCTTGTCCTTTGCCCACCGCTAAAACTACATTCACTTCTGACATGACATGCATGTTATGCCCGTCAACACTGCTCTCTGCTCAGCAGGGGTGACAGGGACCGACCTCAACATGGCGTATGAGCGAGCCAGAGTCCCCATAGATGAGTTTCCCCCCATCCCTGTCATTTATAAGGTGAGTTCACTTCTCCCCTGTCCATTGCATCCCTCTGGCTGTGACCTCTACAGGTTATATAGGGAATAGGGTGCCAGCCATGAGTTGTTACACAGCCAATAACACCCACAGTTTATGTAGATACATTTTCAATTCATCAAGCCACAAAGTTCAGTGGAACACACGCCCACACAGGCCCATGCCCTGCCAAAATATTAGCTGTTGTTTGGGCAATAGGGCTGGGTAGTTAGCTGGCTTGTCTAGTTTCTCTTTCTAGTTATTTTCATGAACTGAAGTTTGATTTCAGTAGTGAAATATAGTTATGTACCCTCAAATTCACTCAAACATGTTCACTCAAATTGTTTGGGTTACTGCAAATGTCTGGACTGATGAGTGGGAATTTTAAAGTCAGACAGGCATTTTCATATTGTTGGATTTCCATCCCAGCCAGGTTTGTTGCTAGCTAAATTTGATGGCCAGATGAAAAGGTTTAGAGGGTTTATCTACTTTTCCCTTGATACATTTTAGCAAATGACTCCAGCTTGATGTGTTGTTAATCATAATGAAACTGTTGTGGTGTGAACAGTCTATGTCTGACTCTCCGCTGGTCGCTCCTTTAGTCCATCCTGAAGAAGAGCGTGACCATGCAGCATGCGCCTTCAGCCATGTTCCACTACTCGGACAGCGAGGGCTGCCCTGACACCGTACACCCCAGCAAAGTCAACGCCATCTTCCAGGCCGCCAAGAAAGACCTACTGGGCATAATCCAGCTGCAGGTGGTTATTTTTGGACAGCGGGGTGGGGTGAGGGCCGGGTTGATGATACGTAATATAACATGTTATCATCTTGCCAACTAATCATGAAGCCAAAAACCATATCGCAGAAAAATTATCTTGCAGAGCTTCTGTGTATTTTTTTTGCCCCCCTAAAAAACCCAAATGAAATGCTAATTGTGTCCTGTGCGACCACCAGCCATCACAGCTGGTCAAATAGATATACCCACCAAACAAATGTACCCACATTTGGTGGGTGTTAATTTTAGACCCTGGTCTCACCTCAGTAAGGGGTGGGGGGTCCCCAAGCCCTGTAATTCACACCATTCTTTCATATCAACTGTACTCCTGCTGTACTGTAATCTCTGTGTCTGTCTCTGTCTGCCTCTGTCAGGACCCTGGACTGTTGGAGGGCAGGGTGACACTGCACCAGGTTAAAGCAGGCGCTGTGGTGGCCAAACAAGGAGACCAGGTCAGAACACATCATTGGCTGCTTCAACGTCCACAGCTGGGTTCATCATAATGTGTCTGTGCTTCATTCAGACTACTTACCTTAATAGAGAAAATAGTTCCAGATCTGTAAAGCCTATCCGTCTGGCACTCCTGGCAGGCTAGAGCGAGTGGTCAGCACTGGAAAGAGTTCAGCCAGTGTTTGTTCTCATGTTTTCTTTAATTGTGTGCGTGTGTGTGTTTTGCAGGAGGTGAGTGTGCAGTTTGTGATCTCAGGCTTGTTGCATGTGTACCAGAGGATGATCGACCGTGAGGAGGACACGTGTCTGTTTGTAACCCACCCTGGAGAGCTGGTGGGTCAGCTGGCTGTGCTGACCGGAGAGCCCCTCATCTTCACCGTCCGAGCCCACCGAGACTGCAGCTTCCTGTCCATCTCCAAGACACACTTCTATGAGTGAGGAACAAGGAATACACGGCATAGTACATACTGTCATACACATGGGTAATGGCACAGGCAATAGTCACCTGTCCGTGGATAATGGCACACACAATAGTCACCTGTCCATGGATCATGGCACACACAATAGTCACCTGTCCATGGATAATGGCACACAATAGTCACGTGTCCATGGATAATGGCACACACAATAGTCACCTGTCCATGGATAATGGCACACACAATAGTCACCTGTCCTTTACTTTATTTTATATGTGTGTTCCATCCTCAGAATAATGCGTGCAGAGCCAACGGTTGTGCTGAAAGTAGCTCATACGGTCGTTCGGAGGATGTCACCCTTTGTCAGGCAGATTGACTTTGCACTGGACTGGATGGCTGTGGAGGCTGGCCGGGCTGTCTACAGGTGCATATATCCCTGCTAATGCATGTCCGTTCTGCACCCTGCAACACTCCTACTGCTTCAGTTTTTCACTTCACTCATCTCCTTCTAACACAGCTAGTGTTGCAACAGCTTAAACGATTCCTCGTGTGATTAGTCGTATCCTCAAACGTGACAACGCAAGCCAAGACGTTACCACAGTCCACGCTCTGATTTGGATGCCGTGTCCGAATGTGTTGCCATTAATGTCGTAAAGATGGAGTAATGGAAATTCTTTCTGTTTATTTCAGACAGGGGGATAAGTCAGACAGCACTTTCATAGTTCTGAGTGGCCGTCTTCGCTCCGTCATAATGAAGGAGGATGGGAAGAAAGAGCTGACTGGGGAGTATGGCCGCGGTGACCTAATAGGCGTGGTAAGAGGTCAGAGTGGTGGAACGAAGAAATCATTTTATTGATTGCAGATGTGTGCACACACTTCAGGGAAAAACCTATAGTTGGGGGTAGTGTTAGACTTGGATTACTTTTAGGTTTATTCATCTCTATTTAAGGCGAGGGAATAGGGAACTTGGATTTCTGGGTCAAGGTTAAGTCTCAGGTTGCCACAAGAATGAAATAGAAAAGAATACTGTGTGTGTGTTTCTTTGCTATCCCTACCTATTCAGTCACTGTTTGACAGTCCAACTGGCTTCACTGACTTTGCGTTGCCACGGGAATGCCCACACTTCTAAGAATACCTGGCCTGGACTTCAGTCAGCCCATGTCATGGTGACCGGCTGTATGGGCTAGCTGTAGTTCTGGTGTCCATGGGGATGAGTTCTGTGAAGCCGGGGGAGGCTGGTCCAGTATCCTGTATCATGTTAGGATCCAGAATTAGACCCACTAAAGTGTTATACTGACAGACCCAGCGCTTTGATTGGAAATGCTCACCCCTGGCTGTCTGGCTGGCACTGATGAAATGTCTGACTCACCAGTCTGTCTTTGGCCCGTTCCTTTTATCACTATTTTGGTCTTAGTTATTTGTATTTTCTCTAGCACTCAGGGCTTTTTTTTTTTCTCAATATGTTCTTTTCAGTAGGGCTAAGATCATTTAGACTCCAAAAAACAAGTACTGTGCAATGATTGTGAAATCTTTTGCAAGACTATGTTTTCTGCATAGTTCCTGTACTCTTGTGTAATTGAGGGATGTTGACCAGTCGGATTCTGCGCTGCTTGTTCTGACCTGAACCCAGGTGGAGGCCCTGACCCATCAGAACAGAGCCACCACGGTCCATGCAGTGCGCGACTCCGAACTGGCTAAACTACCTGAGGGAGCACTCAGCTCCATTAAGAGGAAGTTCCCACAGGTACAGTCCATCAGACAGCTGGCATTCACAACACCGTACACAGTGGTCTGTTATTTAAGGCATGACCTGGAATTGTCTCTCTTCTAAAAAAAATAAAAGAATTCAAGCTGTAATAGCTGAAATATTTTTCATTGTGTATCTACATTATGTTGTGCCAAAACTTTTTCAACCTCCTACTTGCACCTTTTAAAATAGGTCAGCATAGAGGCCTTCATTCAAACGCACACCCACACAACTCTTATTCCCACATAACGACAACCGCGCAGACACTCCTGCAGACACACCATGACACGGTGTCTTGTGTTTCAGGTAGTCACAAGGTTAATACACCTTCTTGGACAGAAGATCCTTCAGCAGGTCAATGGTCCTCTAACAGGTGTGTGTGAGATCCTGGTATTACTAATCTTTTGGGGTCTTCTAGATAGTAAAACCTGACAATTTGATTTGATCCCCACAAGTTTTTTTTTTTTTTTTTAGCTGGTCTCTGCAAGGAAATAGGCTAGGTCTCGGGTAGGTCTTTAGTTCATGGCTCTATGTGTTTCCACACAGCCATATGGTTAAGACCAAACCAGGTTTTAATGTGATTTTATTTTCTGTTTTGGTACAACTGATTCAATTTTTTTGCCATTTTATGTGATTTCAAGTTAGGGGTGTATTAACTTACCTTTAATGAATCTAGTTGGAATTTAGCTCACACATCCATGTGTCCAAAAACAGCCGACCTTCCAGGGGGTGTACTTTCTTTTTCATGTGATTGTGTAGGTGTCCTTAGAAGTGTAATCACCCCACGTTTTGTGTGCTGACGTGTTTCACTGTGTCTGTCGTCCTCACAGCTCGTAGCCTGGCCCTCCACACGCCCTGCAGTAAGTGGGACGCTGGGAACCCGGCCTCCAACCTGTCCACTGTCGCCGTGCTGCCTGTGTCCGAGGAGGTGCCTCTCACAGCCTTCACCCTGGAGCTTCAGCATGCACTGATTGCCATTGGTAATCACACAGCTTGTGCACACCTGGCGAGCGCACAGCTCTCTGCTTCGTGTTAGTTCAAGGCAGTCTGGACGCTGTAGTTCAGATATGGTGTACAGCGCATTCTGTTAATGGGCTACTGTGTGACATTGGGTTGATATGGTTCAGTACCCTGCTGGAGCTGAAATTAGGATCTCTGTTCATGGACCCCCCCCCCCCGCCCCCACATCAGAACAAGCTGAGTCTAGGTTCCAGTCTCCGGTTCCTCTCTTGTTCAAAGCTAGTGAAGAACGTTATATCTTGGCACAGCTATAACAGCCGTAATGTTCCTTCCTCATAGGCCCAACCCTCTTACTGACCAGCGACAGCATCAAGCAGCGTCTGGGTGCCGCCGCCCTGGACAGGTGAGTGGCGACAGAATAGGCCGTATGTATCCAGGACTGCCTGCTCACATGGATCCGTTCAGAAGAGCTGAAATGTCTGTCTGTCTCTGTCAGTGTACATGAGTACCGTCTCTCCAGTTGGCTGGGCCAGCAGGAGGACATCCACCGCATCGTGCTCTACCAGACGGACTACACCCTCACCCCCTGGACCCAGCGCTGCATCCGCCAGGCCGACTGCATCCTCATCGTGGGCCTGGGGGAGCAGGACCCCGCTGTGGGGGAGGTGAGAAGGGAACGGGGAAGGACCGCCAATTGGAATTGATATCTGCTGAGTCATTCCTGCTAAATTTGGATTGGAAGCGAATAACTGTGTTGTGTTGCTAGTTAGTATCAAGACATTTGTGTGTGTTTTGTTCAGATGGTTAATTTGTGACTATACAGACAAAACGGGGTGGAACCTACCAGAATGTTTTCTGTAGAGTTGTTTTCAATGCAAAACTAGCATTAGGCTTTGGAAGACGTTAGCTAGCTGAACGTGTTAGTATGGTGCTTGGGGAAAAGGGTTGGTAGCTGAGCGTGTTACCGTGGTGCTTGGGGAAAAGAGTTGGTAGCTGAGTGTGTTAGCGTGGTGCTTGGGGAGAGGTTGGCTAGCTGAGCTCATTAGCATGGTGCTTGGCAGAGCAAGCCCCAGTATTTGATGTTGGATTAGGGTCAGTGCAGATCATTATGTTCTTTAAGCATGTAATTTGATGTGGGTTTAAACAGGCTAAATACAACACGTGGTATGTTTCTCACTGAGAGCGCTGAAGAGAAGTGTGGGTGGGTGAAATGTAGAGGATGAAAAGGAGACAGAAGGTTATTTGGGGAACACATTTTTCCAGGTAGAGAATTGCATCCACTGGATAGTGAAAGACATTTTGAAGAAGAGGAGAGAAATAATGGAGGTGTTCTCTTTAAAATGGAGGTGAACACTGAAATGCAGAGGGGGATCAATATTTGCTCATGCAGCAGAATGAGTCATAGCTTCTGGTTGATTGACTCTCACCCTCCCTCAAACACAGGGCCTGCCTCCCAAATCATGTCACCTTATTCCCCATAAAGGTGGCATTTGGCTTGTAGCCTGGACCTAATGACCATTTAGCTTAGTGACATGGACCAACAACTTACCCCTCACTTGAAATCCACTTAGTGACAAACACCAACCACACATTTACACAGACTCAAGTTGCTCATTGATGCTGTGTACTGCTAATATAGCTTTTATTGTTTTTTTCTGTGTAACATAGTAAGTATAGAAGCTTTAAGGAAATTAAAGTGTGCTTATGTAATTTCTCCATTAGCCTGGGTATCTTACACTCATACAGTAATTTGCATACAGTAACTTGCATGTATTATGTCTACCTATATAGTCATCTATATGTGTATGTATATGTTTGGACGATGTCCTTTGCTATGCTGTAGCTGACATTTTCTCCCTGGCCCTTGGCCTTTGACCCTGTAGTTAGAGCGGATGCTGGAGGGCAGTGCAGTGAGGGCGCAGAAGCAGCTAGTGCTCTTGCATAGAGAGGACGGCCCTCCGCCCCAGGGCACTGTGGAGTGGCTCAACATGAGGAGCTGGATCTCCAGGCACCTGCACCTCTCCTGTCCACGCAGGGTCTTCTCCAAGAGGAGTCTTCCCAAACTGGTACCACACACACACACACACACACACACACACACACACACACACACACACACACACCTCATCTGCCAGAACCTGAACCCCGTACACCATACAACTAAGGAAGAATTACCAGCCAACCATACAGCTGTTTCTCCTGTCCTATCATTAGGGAAATGGTGTTCTCAAATAGTTTATGTGGGTTCTTCTCTTCACAGAGAGAGATGTACCAGCGTGTGTTCCAGAAGCCCGTTGACCGTCACTCTGACTTCTCCCGTCTGGCCAGAGTCCTGACCGGCAACGCCATTGCCCTCATACTGGGGGGAGGAGGGGCCAGGTACTCCCCCATGACCCCTGATTCTTAACCTCGTGGTCACTGACATAACTAGGCGATATTACACTAACAAGAGAACGTTATCTGTGTCCTAATAATTGATATGAAACACATTTTTTTAAACTATAAAGGTTTTGCTTTGTTTTTTACTAAGCAATATTACCCAACAATTTCTTTTTTGGAAAAAGTGCCTTTGGCATTAATCAGGTCAGTAAAGCTTGTTAAAGTTGTTGTCAAGAAATAAATAGAGATACACTCCTATATTCTTTGCATGCAATTACAACATAAACAAATTATCTCTAGTATTTTGGGAGGAACTTTGATGCATTTGCTTGTTTTTTTTTTTTGTTTTTTTGGTTGTTTTGCCCAACAGGAATTCAATAGCTAATGATAACTGGTGTCATTTTCTAGCCACAACCGAATAATGAATAATGATGATTAAGTTAAGAAAGTCACAGAGGTTACAACAAATCAATGGGGCGGTTACCTTCTCGCTACTCATTATTTAGAGTTTTGATTGTCCGTCTAAATGAATGTAGCCACGTTCCAGCATTATTCACCATTCAGTTTCTGTTAGGCAAAACATTACACAGAACTGCCCTGAATTACTAGATTATAATATATATTACTACTATTATAAAAGAGTTATTATTATAATAGAGGTATATACTTGATATTACCATTGCATGCAGAGAATGAGACCAAATACTAAATGTTTGACTAATACGCTTTATTGAGTGGATTAATCAAACAAACGGCAGCAGTTACGTTGCCTCTACAGCCAAAATAAGGGTAGTAGCCTATCAGCATTAAATAGGAAAGATATTCTCAACTTGCTTGAACACAGAAAAGTGAATACGGTTTTGCCAAGGCAACTTAAAAAAAAAAAGTTTAACAATTCATGCGCAGCACACGTGACTCCTTTCACATCTCTGCATTCCTCCTCTTTCCTCCGGTTATCTGCACTTAAAAACACATTTGTTTTGTTTAAATGAGAGGACAGCTACATCTGTACATAGGCAAAATCACTGATACTTTACACTTAAGTTCAGGTGCCATCTGCAAAAATACAAAGCAAATAAATGAAAGGGGAGGTTTGGCATTATTCTAGTCCTCATTAAAATGCTAATTCAGTAAACGGGATAAACTAATATTATTTCATTTGTTTTGCATGTTGGTCTTAAAAAATATAACTATATAGGCTACAATTTTAGTGGCACATGTTTAGCTGAGTGATGGACTAAGCCATCTAGCCTGTGGCCATGTGGACTGTATGGGTTCAGCCCTAATATAATATCAATATACTTAATTTCCAACTGCCAAACGGCTCCCACACTATCTGTAATTTCTATGAAGTCATGTCATTTCTACGAAGTAATGTCATTTAGTGTAGGGCTGAGTTGTCCTGCCGAATGCACAGGCTGCTTCCACTTTTCTGCCACATCGACTTCTCACGCCTCTGCTTCTCTCTCTTTCCTTTGGCTATATGTGTTGTGTTCAGGAACTTAAAGGTTGGTTTCTCTCATCTTTCTCCCTCAACGTGTGTTTACTCTACTCGTATTTGTCTTGCTCCTTGTGGCTGTTGTTGACCCGTCATATGTGACCATGCGCACAGATTGGTTGCCTTGCAGGTACAATTCCAAACAGGGCGCATACATGAAGAGTTGTCAGTGTTTCATACCATTTCAAGGAACCTGCAAGGCAGCATGTTTGTATGCTTGCCAGATACAGCAAATAGTGCAGAAACTGGTTAGTCACATGACCCCTGAAAACCAGGGTGAACGCCAAGACATTACCTCAGCCCACATTCCTTTGTATTACTCTGGCTGTGTGTCTGTGGTTACTGAATTGTTGGAATATTTCGACTGTTCAACTCTCTCCGTCAGGGGCTGTTCTCAGGTGGGTATCATGCGTGCCCTGAGTGAGGCAGGGATACCAGTGGACCTGGTGGGTGGCGTTTCCATTGGCTCCCTGTTGGGGGCGCTGTATGCCGAGGATCGCAGCCACAGCCGCATGAGGATGAGGGCACGAGAGTGGGCAATGGTGAGGGATCTCCGTTTCTTGCCTTATTCTCCACTGATCTTGATTCCTTACGCCCTCCCTTCCTGCCTCCTCTAAATGCATTGGAAATGTCTCTGAGGTGGTGCAGCGGTCTAAAGTGCCTTTTTTTAGTGACAAGCTGTCAACCCCAGTCTGGTTTTACTGTGCCACTGACTGATGTATGGCTGGGAGCATATTGATGCGTAATGGTCAACATCGCCCAGGATGGGGGGTGGCATCTTTAGTAAGGATTTACAGTGTGAATAAGAGCAGAACTGCTTGTGGGAAGGAAATACCGGCCGTAGTCGAGCCTCCCAAAGACATGGGGTGTTTCTATGATGTGACAGTCAGAGGTACAATTGGATATTTCCAAATACTGGGCAGGGGTTAAATTGAGGAAGGACATATGACCCAAACAAATAGAGGAATTGGGTAAAAGGATACAGAAAGGTTATTACATTGAAATTACATTGAAATAGACTAAGCAAAAATATAAACAAAGTGTTGATCCCCTGATTCATGTGCTGAAATGAAAGATTTCCCATACACGCGTATGTATTCTCAGTCATAAAAACTCCTTAGATTAGAGCCTGATTTATTTCAAGAAGACTTGTTTTGACCTAAATGGGCCGATGTGAAATAAAGGTCTGATTTAAATGTCCAGATGTTTCTGATCTTGGTGGTGTGTTGTAGGCCATGACATCCGTGTTTCAGAAGATACTGGACCTGACCTACCCTATCACATCCATGTTCTCCGGAGCTGCCTTCAACTCCAGCATTTACACAGTGTTCAAGGGCAAGCAGATTGAGGTTTGTGACAGAGGAACACTGTACAGCTGGGCTTAGACAGACCTGGGACTCTAGATATGACCTGTTTCAATGAAGATTCTATTAAATAGATGAATGCAATTGCATTTTGTATACGGTCTGAGAAAGATGTACCTTATTAAATCACCTGATAAGGAGCTTTTGCACTGACGGGCATTAGGCTGTGGCCATGAACCTTGTTTTACAATTTGCAACATTAACATTTAATAACTGGTGGTGCTGTTGTTTGTGCAGGACTTGTGGATCCCCTATTTCAACATCACCACTGACATCACTGCCTCCACCATGAGAGTGCACACTGATGGTTAGGTCTCCCAAGTTCTCTCTGTGCGCGTCTCCCTCCCTCCCTCCTGTTTAACCTGATGATGTATTGAAATGTTAAGAAGCCAGGGCTCCCTCCAGCGGGCCGCCGTAGTCACCTGTCCATGTCCTCCACCAGGCTCTCTCTGGAGGTATGTACGGGCCAGCATGTCTCTCTCTGGCTACCTGCCCCCCCTCTGTGACCCCAAAGATGGACACCTGCTGATGGATGGAGGGTACATCAACAACCTGCCAGGTCAGCAACACCTCCCCCGGTATCTCTGCTGTGTCGGCCTGACTGGTTGTGTCTAACCAACCCCCCCCCCCCCCCCCCCCCC